>CM065390.1:35655000-35835000 GCA_033060915.1 Euryodendron excelsum | reverse complement strand
AGTCTTCAATTCATTAAAGTTGACTTCTATTCAATTTGGATTGAATTTATCTTTTGATAATCATCGTTTCTTTGTTGCCAAGCTGCCAGAACTTCATTCCATTAATGTCGAGCTCTTCTTCTTTATTGCCAAGCTCTCTCTATCTGCTGCTAATGACTTCTTCATCCATGTAGAGCTTCATGATGCCTCATTGACAAGCTCTTCTCTTTGTTACTAATCCTTCTTTTTTTCTTTATGATCACTTCAATGAGTCTTTTATAAGCTTGATGAAGTCTACTCTTGAACATCTTCAATTTCCTCGAACACATATCATCTTCATTGACTTTTCATATCCCAGATGAAGTCTTCACTTGGATTCTTTGTAGAGATTTTGCAATTATGATGAATTCTCTTTTCAAACACCCTCAATCTCTTTGAATTCAAGTCAACTTCATTGAGTCTATGCAGACTTGATGAAATCTTCTTTTGAATACCTTCAATCTCTTCGAATGCAAATCATTGTTTGAAGTTGGAATAGGTGTCATTGCTTGCTTTGTTTGGTGCATGGCTTTTGGTGTATTGTTTGACTTGACTTGTTGTACATCTACTTTAACATGTATTAGACTTTAAGTCAAAACCTTTAAGTCTAAATTTTAATATTTATTAATCTGCACACTAAGTAAATGCATTAGTAGAATAACACAAGGTTAAGTTATCATCAAAATCAACATGGGGATCAACCTTGAGTCAACACGATTGATAGTTGAAATTGTTGATCCTGCTAAGCCATATTTATGAAGTTCTTAAGGGGCAGGTAAAGGTCAGATGCTTAGACTACTGGTATTATGTGGGATTAGTGGGAGAAAAATAAATAGAAAAATATAATTATCTGAATATTCTGATGTGTATGTCTTATTTCAAGCTTCGGCATGAGCATATATATGATGTCTTACTATGATTTATGTTATTTTCATTGTTAGAACCGAAAAAAAAAAAAAAAAAAGGAGGGAGAGAGATAGAGAGATGCACCCACCCTGTAACATTTTTTTATTTGTGAGGAATGATTTGTTTCACAGTATTCACTGCAATAAAACAGGATTGCAGGCCTTGTTTCTACTTGTATGATGGATTTCTTGCACGCATGGCTGTGTGCATAGATTTCCTATAGTTTTCCTATTTGTTCTAGAATACATAGAATCAATGGTTAAAGTTGGAAGTTAAAATTTTCACTGTGTTTGATATCTCAAAATAGTTTTCCCATGATTTAAAGTGATACAAGAATATGAAAAATGGGCCTGCTGATTAAAAACTGTAGCTCCTTCTCTCTTTATCTATTTATAATGTATGTTAATGTGCAGGTAGAAGATATACATAGATGTAATTTATCCTATTTAGATGTCTATTGGGGTGCACAATATCTAAGTGGCAGCTGGGTTAGCATGAGGCTTGGTATTTTTTTTATTTTTTTTTTGGATAAGAATTTTATTGTCAGCCAAATAGTAGTGGTTGACCTAAAGTTTAAGTGGGATTTTTTGGAATGCCGAAATAAGTTAAAAAGTATATTGGATTTGACAGAACAAAAAAGGGTGGGGACATTCATTACTGGTGGGGAGGCAACATGAGTCTTGGCTTAGATTTCTAAAAGAAGACAATATTCTTTTCTCAAATATTGGTCGGTTTGTGGTGTAATTGAACTTAACTCTGTTCTCATAATTATTTGGCTGCATATACTTTCATGATTATACATGGTTTACTTATACATATAAAAAATATATATATATTTGAATTGGGTCCTCGTCATCTGGTCATTAATCCTCTTCTCTTTTTGGCATGTGAGCTTGTGAGGGTCAATCTGGAAAGGTCGGATTTTGTTATTTTTACTTTTTTCAACAGTATAAGGTGGTTCGTATTCTGCAAAGCTTTATTTGGATTTAATTTTTTGGTAACAGGATCTTGTTCTCCGACTTGATATCTTCAAAACACTGAGGTTGTGTTAACACAGTTAGCTTCAATGCAGATGGTGACATTCTTGTGTCGAGCTCTGATGACAGGAGAGTCATATTGGGGGATTAGGAAACTGGGCATGTTAAACTCTCCTTTGATTCTGGTCAGAATGACAATGTCTTTCAAGCAAAGATCATGCCTTACAAAAAGGACCGAAGTATTGTTACCTGTGCTGCTGATGGGTAGGTAATGCATTTTCTTAGAATGTTAATTGAAGACAGTAGGGCCTGAATCGACTCTTAATGGTATAGAGTAGAGGGACTGACAAGATTAGTATCTACATGGAAGATCTTCAAGGTGAAAAAGTATAGAGTGATTTTAATTACCAAGTGATTTTCTATTATCCTAAAGGCATTTTACTGTACGCCCTCGCAAGAGAACACTTGGAGACCTTATGTTTTAAAGTGAAGCAAGTTTTTTTATTTTTTTATTTTTTTATGACCAAGGTAATCTCCACCTTTTTCGGGAATAATTCCCTAGGACACCAAAGCATGCCTAACACTCCGATGGGCGGGCCACGGCTGAAATTGAACTCGTGACCATTTGCACTAAAGTGAGAGTCCCAAGACAATAGTTTTACCCAAGGGGGTTTGGATAGTAGTCATTAAAACGGAATTACCGTCTTGGCTCAAGTATCCTTCCTGTTCAGGGAATCTTCACTTTGATTTGTTGTGCTTTTAGAATTTATGATATAGGCTGTATTTTCATGAACTAAAGAAATTTTGAAGTGTTTATTCTTAATGGAAGCATTTTTTTTTTTTTGTAGGTAAGACATGCTCAGATTCTAGAATGTCAGGAAAGTGGAGACTAAATTGCTGGGGAAGCATCAAGGTCGAGCTCATAAGTTGGCCATTGAACCTGGAAGCCCTCATATCTTTTATACCTGTGGTGAGGATGGAGTAGTTCAGCATGTAAGTGATGATTTATCTCGCTAAAATTTCATTTTGCTTCCTATAATTTTTTTGTTCTTTTCAGTTGGAAAATCAATACTTCTGCATAAACTTAACAACTTTTACAGCAGAATACTATGTTCAATGAATTGACCAAGGCCTTTGGCCCATTGGTCATGACCCTACCTCGACTTAGGTGAGGTCAAGAGTTCAAGCCGCAGCCATTTCCTCCCGCTATTTCCTCTTAGTTAAATTTAATCTACTAACATATTAACTTCCTTACTCGCACTAAATCCCCATCCTTGCTAACTGTGCATGTATTTGATCTCTTCTCAAATAAATAAATAAAAAGGTCTAATGAACCGCATAGGTGGACCTCATGTTATGAGTATGATTCTTGAAAATTCCTGAATTTGATTCATTACAAGGCATGTACAAAACAAAAAAAGGCAAGGACATTCATTAAGTTCTTGAAGCCTCAACTCATAACTACTGCAACCACGTGTTATATTCATTGCTTCCACTATGGGAAGCATTATGCTCTATTTATTACAAAAAGGTAGGAACCATTATGAGCTCAGCCTAAGTTGCAGCTGAAGCACTGATAAGGTTTGAACCAGATAGCTTAGCCCCCTATGTGTTGCTATGTAATATGTATGTTGATGTTGAGCAAGGGGATGATGCAACTGAAGTAAGGATGATAATGGAGAGGAAAAAAAATTAGAAAGCAACCAGGGTATAGTTGGGTAGATTTCTTCACATGATCAATGATGTTTATGCAGTGGTAGGATGTTGCTATCAAACCTGATGTGCCTGAGACATTTTTCAAACCTGCTGGTCATTCGATCTGTACTCTTTATCCATGTTAACATGGGCTTGCAGCTAGACGCCAACTCAGGTAATAGCAGATATGAATGCAAATTTTAGTTGCCTGCAACCATATTGACAAAACCAAATGAATGCTTATGGGGCCTGTAGTATAAAATTAGATAGATATTTTCTCATCTAGAATACAGAATCTAGGTCGTTGGGGATGGTTTAATAGCTTGGGATTCATTTCATAATATTTAGAACTTTGAAAGTATGCTTTAAAGTTGTCACAGAATTCCCAAATCATTGCACATAACATGATCATGGAATGACAACATACATTTCTTTCAAAAATAGTAGAAAAAAATAATAATAATAATTCCTTGCTATTGGTTGTTGAACTATTCTGCCTTCTGATTACATCCTAGAACTTCCTAAATGCCAAAGCATTGTTTTTAGATCTGATTTCTTACTCCCAAAAAAGTAAAAAAAAAAAAAATTCCTTGCTATTGGTTGTTGAATTATTCTGCTTGATCAACAAAGGTCATGGCAAGTGAGGTTGCGCCACAAGAGCGATGGTCAAGTTAACATTGTTGGTAATGGGTGGCGTAATTTCTGAACTGCAAATGGCCTAAAACAAGGAGACACTTTCTCCTTTAAGCTCATTGAAAAAGGGACAAAACTTGTAATGGTTTTCCATAGTAAGATTTACCTCTCAATACTTCTCTGTATGTAAGGCAATAGTACTCAATACTTCTTTGTAATTACTAATATGGAAATTAGTTGCATTTTAATTTTTCTTTTGAACTTGCTTGGAGTTATTTTTGATTGTTGTCCCTTGAAGGGTTTGAAGGAACTTGTACAGCTAAGATGGTACATTTCAAAACAGAAAAAAAAAAAAAGTCTCAAAGCTCGCACCACAGTATTTTACTGCCACTCTGACTCGATCTTATCTCAAGGTTCCTGGATTGGTGAGTGTGTTTATTCTCAAAATGACCATGACCCCTGGAAGATCTCAAATCCCCTTATATCCTTTTTTATTTTGTTTTTTAATTTATTTTTTATTATGTACTTCTCTTATAAAATTATGGAGTAATACTCAAAATTTTCTTACACAATGCATGGTGGCTAATTATGGTCTTTACATTTCAAATCAAAGCACCCAATATTACTTCAAGCATAGAACTGACATATCGTTCTGGTGGAGTTACCTATTTACAAATTTTGTAATAATAGAATTTTATAAAGTGTAGCGGTATACATATAGAAAAGTGTATAGAATGATGCTAAATTGTGACTTATCACTTAAAAACAAAGAACCCGTCAAGATGCCCTTTAGTTATAGAATTGCCACTGCTATCTAATTTTAGGACAAGGTTTTGTATAAAAATACTAGAAGAATAACATTTTTCTTTTTAAAAACTATTACCAACTGCATGTGCCACCCCATATGATTACTAGAAAAATTTGAGTTTATGAAAAACAAGAGGTTATTGTTTATAGTACATTCCGAAGAACTTCGCAAAGTTAAATGGTTTAAGAAAGTACTACAAGATGACCATCAAAGATCCAAAAAAACAACAATGGCCGATGTCACTAGTGTCACTGAAGCATGGGAAGGGGAGTGTGGCAGAATCTACATCGGACAAGATTGGAAAGAATGTGAGTAGTACTCATTTACCCTTGTCCGTGATATCTAGAGATGCATTCAGACTGGTTTTTTGACTCTAAAAAAAATATCTAGATGAACATTTGATCAATATATAGACTTAATTTGATGCCTTTTTATTTTTTCATTTTTATTGTTTCTTATTTTCATATTGAATGTTTTTAGCTGGAACTCCTTATGAAGGAAAGAATCTCGCACAAAACATTGGGTTATAACTACATGATGTGCTAATTGTCCAGACAAACAAAAACTGATTCTTACTTCTTCTGTTAACCATGGGCTAAATGAATGGCCTTTTACATGAAACTGAAACAATGTAAAATGGTAAGTGCAGGTGGATTGGAAGAAGTGGCTTACGCAATGGGAGCACCATCAAGTAAGTAGCTCCAAAGGATTTTTGTTGAATATGGATTAATTAGAACAATCGTGCTCCCTACAATGGACTGATCACCCTGGACTTATGGATATGCTTTTGCTTTATAGATTAATATGACTTTTGGTTTATTATGTAGTGGTATGATGGAAGCCAAGGAGCATGCAAGTACCCAACATTCATTCGTGTACTAAGGCTATGCTTGGTACAATCGAAGAAAATGGTAATGAAATGAGAAATAGAATTGAATAATCACTCTCATTCCCTTATTTGTTTACCCGGTGGGAATGGAATGATCATTGTCATTCTATTGTTTAGTAAAACTAATTAATAATGCTAGAATGGAAAGGTGGATGGCGGCGGCAGTGATGGATGGCGGTGGTCGAGACGGTGGCAACAGCAGTGATGGTGGTGGTGGTGGTGATGGGTGTTGATGGTGGGTGGCTATTGGTGGATGGTCGTGGTGGTCGGGCAGTAAGGGAGGAGGAGGAAGATTTGTTTTAAGAATAAATACAAAAAAAAATGGAAGTACATATATACATATATATATATATATGTATATATATTTCTTGCTATTTTATCAACATTTTTAAAATAGCTACCAAACATTGTTTTTTTTTTCAAAGAAATTGGCAACAATAATTTCACCAAAATTTGTTTTATGTTCTCTTATGAAGAAATAGAATGGCCAATTGGCCATTTCAACAAACACCAAAGTTGTTCAAGTCATGGGAATTAAACACTCACAGATGTGGTTGGCCCTACCTAGATTTGCTTTTTTCGTCAACTCCCACTCCTTGCGTGATGCCTTTATTTGATCTTTTCCCAAAAAGAAAAGCTGCATAGGTGGACCTCATGTTATGAGTATCATTCTTGGAAAGTCTTGATTTTGATTTCATTACAAGCCATGTACATATATACATACTATGGGAAGCATTATGCTCTATTTATTGCAAAAAGGTAGGAACATAAATAGTCCATTGGAATCTTAGAAAAGCCATGCCAAACTTTTGAACCGTTTCGAGTTCAGCCTGCGTTGTAGCTTATTAGCACTAACAAGGCTTGAACCAGACAGCTCAACCTCCTATTTGTTGCTATGTAATATGTATGTTGATGTTGAGCGATGGGATGATGCACTCAAGTAAGGATGATAATGGAAAGCAACTAGGGTATAAGCCAAGAAGTTTGGCTTGGATTAAAACAAACGTACTAATTTTATTTATTTATTTATTGTTTATTTAATTTGAAATTTTTATATGTGGAATAAATAAATAATTTTTATTTTACTTGCTTTATTTACCTTGAAATTATTATTTATATATGAAATTAATAAAATATTTTTATTTTATTGATTATTTATTTATATTAAAATTATTTTAGTATATAGAATCAATAAAAAATTTTTATTTTACTACTACACCTTTTTATTTTGAATATTTTTTTTAATATAGTATATTGTTATGTACGACACTTCTCATTGCCACTCAACCTCTTTAATAACCTGTGCTATTATGATCCTTGCCTTCTATTTACGTAAAGAAGAGGATTGTCATTGTGAAGCAGGTAGAGATAATTCACAAATCTGCTCATATTTTGGCATTTATTTGACAAATAGTTGCTTATTTGGGGTATCAGTACGTTTTGAAAAATTTAAGAGAAACGTTTGAAAAATGTTAAATATTTATACAATTTTTTTTTTCATTTAAGTTCTAACTAGGTATCTATGAAATTATTCATGTAGGTTAAAAGTTTTCTAAAAAGTTTTCATTTTTTAAAAGGTCTCTACTAAGTTGTTTAAAAGTTTCTTCTAAGTTTCGCAAAAGCTGTCTAACAAATAAATTTTTTAATAGTTTTTTGCTGTGTCTTCTTACATTTTTATTGGATGCGCTTCTCGTTTTTGCTTTTCATTTTAATAACTATGATTTGACATTTATTTGGTTTAATGTTTATGAGTATATTGTTTGACATTTATTTGTTAGGAGGTGTTTTGCAATATCAGATTTATTGGGAGAAAGGGATGTCATATGGGGCCATCACTATTTATATATTAATAAATATTTAATTTAAATTTTGATCAAAAACACTGTCTAATGCAATATTAATTTAAATACTATTTTGATAAATATTTAATTTAAAATTTAAATTAATTCATTAATTTTATATTTTATTTATTGTTTATTTAATTGAGATTTTTATATGTGGAATAAATCAATAATTTTATTTTACTTGCTTGTATATATTAACTATTTAAATACTATTTTTTAAATATTTAATTTCAAATTTAAATAAATTCATTTTTTTTTTTTTTATTTATTGTTTATTTAATTCAGATTTTTATATGTGGAATAAATCTATAATTTTATTGTACTTGCTTGTATTTACCATGCATGAAATTATTATTTAAATATGAAATTAACAAAATATTTTTATTTTACTGATTATTTATTTATATAAAAAATTATTTTAGTATATGGAATCAATAAATTCTTTTTTTTATCTTACTACTACACCTTTTTATTTTGAGTATTTTTTTTACAATTTTAGCAATTAATCAACTTACCTATTAGTGCTTGTAATTTTAAATTTGTTTGGTGCCAGCTTAATTTTTTTTACATAATAGCATATTTGTGACATTAAAGCTAAAATTTGTTTTTCAATATTAATTATTGTGGTATACAAATTTATTTTCAAAATTTTTTGCTATAGCAGAATAAGCAAAAAATTTCAAAATTTTGTTTTTTGTGCTTTTTGGCTTGTTAGCCTAAATTTTTTTTTTAAAAAAAAAAGGCACAATTTTTTTATTGTAAATATCTTAAGGAAGGGTTACATTGCATTACAATTGAAAATATAGGAAATATAGGTTCTGAAGTGAAATTTTGTGTAATTGATCTTTTGTGTTTCTCGCGAAAACTTTCTAACAAATAAGTTTTTCAATAGATTTTTGTTTCCCGTATTTAGATGCACTTCCTGTTTTCGCTTTTCATTTTGATAACTATGATTAGATATTTATTTGGGTTAATGTTTATGAGCATATTGTTTGACAATTATTTGGGCTTAGCTACAATGTTTGTGAGTATATTGTTTAGAGGTCCACCGCAATATCAGAATATCAGATCTATTAGGAGAAAAGGATGTTGTGTGGGGCTAGCACTATTTATATTTTGATAAATATTTAATTTAATTTAAATTTTGATCAACAACACTATCTAATGCAATATTAACTATTTAAATACTATTTTGATAAATATTTAATTAATTCATTTTATATTTTATTTATGTTTATTTAATTGAGATTTTTATATGTGGAATAAATATATAATTTTATTTTACTTTCTTTTTTTTTTTACCTTGAAATTATTATTTATATATGAAATTAATAAAATATTTTTATTTTACTGATTATTTATTTATATTAAAATTATTTTCGTAAATGGAATCAATAAATTTTTTTTTATCTTACCACTACACATTTTTATTTTGAATATTTGTTTTTTACAAATTTAACAATTAATCAACTTACCTAATAGTGTTTGTAATTTTAAATTTGTTCGGTGCTAGCTTAATTTTTTTTTATGTAATAGCATATTTGTGATATTAAAGGTAAAATTTCTTGTTCAATATTAATTATTGTGGTATACAAATTTATTTTCAAAATTTTTTTTTTGAGCTTTTTGGCTTGTTAGCCTAAAAATTTAAAAAAAAAAAAAAAGCACAGTTTTTTTTACTGTCAATATCTTAAGGAAGAGTTAAATTGCAACGAATTGGCTTAATTGTTAAAATTGAAAATATAGGTCCTGAAGTGAAATTCTATGTAATTGATCTTTTGCGCTCCTCGCGAAAGCTTCCTAATAAATAAGTTTTCCAACAGTTTTCTACTTCCCGTATCTCTCTACATTTTTTTGGATGCATTTCCTGCTTTCGCTTTTATTTTGATAACTATGATTTGACATTTATTTGGGTTAATGTTTATGAGCATATTGTTTGACATTTATTTGGGTTTAGCTACAATGTTTGTGAGTGTATTGTTTGGAGGTCTTCTGTAATATCAGACTTATTGGGGAAAAGGGATATCGTGTGGGGCCAACACTATTTATATTTTGTTAAATATTTAATTTAAATTTTGATCAAAAGCACTATCTAATGCAATATTAACTATTTAAATACTGTTTTGATAAATATTTAATTTAAATTTTAAATTAATTCATTAATTTAATATTGTATTTAATTGAGATTTCTATATGTGGAATAAATAAATAATTTTATTTTACTTGCTTGTATATATTAACTAACTATTTAAATACTATTTTTTTAAAATATTTAATTTAAAATTTAAATTAATTCATTAATTTTTTTTTTTTATTTATTGTTTATTTAATTGAGATTTTTATATTGGAATAAAAATATTATTTTATTTTATTTGCTTGTAAACCTTGGAATTATTATTTAGTTATGAAATTAATAAAATATTTTTATTTTACTACTTATTTATTTATATTAAAATTATTTTAGTATATGGAATCAATAAATTCTTTTTTTTATCTTACTACTACACTTTTTTATTTTGAATATTTTTTTTTACAATTTTAACAATTAACTAACTTACCTATTAGTGCTTGTAATTTTAAATCTGTTTGGTGCCAGCTTAATTTTTTTATGAAATAGCATATTTGCGACATTAAAGCTAAAATTTGTTTTTCAATATTAGTTACTGTGGTATACGAATTTATTTTCAAAAGTTTTTGCTATAGCAGAATAAGCAAAAAATTTCAAAATTGTCTTTTGTGCTTTTTGGCTTGTTAACCTAAAAATTAAAAAAAAAAAAAGCATAGTTTTTTTTACTATCAATATCTGAAGGAAGCGTTATATTGCAACGAATTGGCACAATTGTTAAAATTAAAAATATAGGTTCTAAAGTGAAATTCTGTGTAATTGATCTTTTGCGCTCCTCGTGAAAGCTTCCAAACGAATAAGTTTTTCAATAGTTTTCTACTTCCTGTATCTCTCTACATTTTTTTGGATGCGCTTCTAGTTTTTTATTTTGATAATTATGATTTCACATTTATTTGAGTTAATGTTTACGAACATATTGTTTGCATTTATTTGAGTCTAGCTACAATGCTTGTGAGTATATTGTTTGCAGGCCTTCTGTAATATCAAATTTATTGGGGGAAAGGGATATCGTGTGGGGCCAGCACTAGTTATATATTGATAAATATTTCATTTAAATTTTTATCAAAAGTACTATCTAATGCAATATTGACTATTTAAATATTATTTAGATAAATATTTAATTTAAAATTTTAATTAATTCATTAATTTTATATTTTATTGATTATTTATTTAATTGAGATTTTTATATGTGGAATAAATAAATAATTTTATTTTACTTGCTTGTATATATTAACTATTTAAATTACCTTGTATGTCCTAGGGAATTATTCCCGCAAAAGGTGGAGATTACCTTGCATCATAAAAAAATAAAAAATGAAAAAACTTGCTCCACTTCAAAACATAAGGTCTCCAAGTGTTCTCTTGCGAGGGCGAACAGTAAAATGCTTTTAGGATAATAGAAAATCACTCTATACTTTTTCACCTTGAAGATCTTGCATGTAGATACTACTCTTGTGAGGTCGAACAATCCCTCTACTCTATAGTATTAAGAGTCGATTCAGGCCCTGCTGTCCTCAATTAACATTCTGCGAAAATGCATTACCTACCAATCAGCAGCACAGGTAACAATACTTCGGTCCTTTGTGTAAGGCATGATCTTTGCTTGAAAGACATTGTCATTCTGACCAAAATCAAAGGAGAGGTTAACACGCCCAATTTCCCAATCCCACAATATGACTCTCCTGTCATCAGAGCCCGACACAAGAATGTCACCATCTACATTGAAGCTAACTGTGTTAACACAACCTCTGTGTTTCTCCAGCTTTTTGAAGATATCAAGTCAAAGAGCAAGATCCTATTACCAAAAAATTAAATCCAAATAAAGATATGCAGAATATGAACCTCCTTATACTATTGAAAAAAGTAAAAATAAAAAATAACATAATCTGACCTTTCTAGATTGACCCTCACAGGCTCACATGCCAAAAGAGAAGAGCATTAATGACCAGATGACAAGGACCCAATCCAAATATATATATTTTTTATTTGTATCAGTAAACCATGTATAATCATGAAAGTATATGTAGCCAAATAATTATGAGAACAAAGTTAAGTTCAATTATACCACAAACCAACCAATATTTGAGAAAAGAATATTGTCTTCTTTTAGAAATCTAAGCCAAGACTCACGTTGCCTCCCCACCAGTAATGAATGTCCTTGCCCTTTTTTTGTTCTGTCAAATCCAATATACATTTTAACTTATTTTGGCATTCCAAAAAATCCCACTTAAACTTTAGGTCAACCACTACTATTTGGTTGACAGTAAAAGAAGCCTCAAGCGTTCTTATCCCAAAAAAAAATACCGAAGCCTCACGCTAAGTTAGCTGCCACTTAGATATTGTGCACCCCAGCAGACATCTAAATAGGATAAATTACATCTATGTATATCTTCTACTTGCACATTAACATACATTATAAATAGATAAAGAGAGAAGGAGCTGCAGTTTTTAATCTATCTAAGTATCAGCAGGCCCATTCTTTTATCATTTTAAATCATGGGAAAACTATTTTGAGATATCAAACACAGTGAAAATTTTAACTTCCAACTTTAACCATTGATTCTATGTACTCTTGAACAAACAGGAAAAGTTATTAATAGGAGTCGGTGAGTGTTCCTAAGAGAAGGAAAAGTTAGCCATATGAGCTGTGATTGCAGACTTAGTATACTCATAAATTTTGGAAATCAGCTCCCACTTTCAAATCAAGTTCTAAATCTTTTTTTTTCAAAAAATAAAAAAACCATTTTATAATAAATTAGGGAATATATAAATCAGTTCAAACCTGGACCATGGAGTGTAGAGCAGCATAAACCAAAGAATGAGCCCAATGCACAGCAGTATGAGTCAATCCACGTACAACCTGATCAAAAGAGTACAACAGGTTATGCACACACACACACACACACATATATATATATAACAAATAAATAAAAGAGCCTGGAAGCGTACAACATGATTGCCAAGCTGATCAGCCTTCTCATCTTTGACAAGCCAAGTAGCCATCTCTCCCATTTGCCAAAGACCGTCCCTCTAGACTCCATTAGTAATCACCAAGAACCAGCTGGCTGAAGAAGATAAAACAGTGCAAGGGTTAGTTAATGAGAACACGTTCACAGGCAACAGAATCACAATCAGATAGACAACTAAGATGATGAACCTTATTAAAAGTGATAGCTTTAAAGAAATTGCAAAAGCAAAATCTGAGGTTTGGGCATTGAGTACATATCTGCAGCATCATGAGGAATTAAAATGTCAAATTACCACTATTTGCAAAAATGGAAGAACCAAATCCTATAGTGATATTACCATAAGAAAATAAATAAAAGGAACCAAATGCAGCTCTACATTACAAATTGGCATTCGAGTCAACCTAAGAGTTGTTTTACATAAATAAACGAAATAAAATATTCTAGCCATAAAGTTCCCATAGGGGGCACGGGTAAGCAAAAATTGCCCCCCACCTCGATATCTCCAGTGGTTCATGCCCCGGATCAACCCCAAGCCATGTTCCACCATTCCTCTCCTCAGTGCTCACCACAATTATTGCGAAAATGATGCAAATAGTCTTGTAATGAGATTAAACTATAAATGCAATCAAAAGAATAATCCATCAATCCTACATTTTTTCCAGCCATCTCCAAGATTAAGGTAAAATTTAGATACCCAGCAAGTATGTCCAAGCCGTCCAATTCCATAACTCCATGGAAGCCAATTATAGCATAAATGAGATCAACTTTGTTCATATGTGTGCTTAAATGCAAAGCACAAAGTTGCATATTGTTCATAATTTGGAGATGTGAACACCCAATTTTACCAAATGCAATAAGTGAAAATAGAGTAGACTAGAGGAAAGTATGCTCCTTTGGAGAGAAGTAGCATTCAACAACTAGACTTCAAGTTTCTAACTCACTGAAAAGTTTTGCACCATTATTTTGTGAAGTGGTATTAATCAAGTAGTTAAATAAAT
The DNA here is from genome assembly GCA_033060915.1 of Euryodendron excelsum. Lineage (NCBI taxonomy): Eukaryota > Viridiplantae > Streptophyta > Magnoliopsida > Ericales > Pentaphylacaceae > Euryodendron > Euryodendron excelsum. The sequence goes on along the minus strand of CM065390.1, from coordinate 35,821,138 downwards.
ACCCACAAATACCAGTTAAGTGGACTCTGCAAGATAATTACTCAAAATGATGTCAGAACCATTGATGTCCAATTTGTAGTTCAATTAAATGTAGTCCATCCAAGGCTCTAAAGGTCCTAGTTTCAACAAATCAAATGCACACAAACACAAGGGTAAGAAAAGCAACAAAATGCAAAGAAATTACTAGACGGGGTACTTTTAACTAATCTCACCTCAATTTTCAAGCTACTATCTCAACAAGATCTTTGTCAGCCCCATTAAGGTATTTATCCATTAGGTCCCACCTGCCAAGCCTCTATGCAGCCTGAATTGCAGCCACATTGTTCTTCGATGCTGCAACATCAAGAACACATACGATCTCCTCTGTTATGCCACAGCATGCCTCTTTAGTACAATGGCAGACAGCATCAAGGACCAAATATGGCAGCAAATATATTGCTGTTTGCATATCATGACGTACTATAACTCGGCAAGCTTTGAAAATACTTGCATGAGATTTAGTTGTGTGCACAGTCAAGAAGTCACTGGTATATTTGTCTCTCTGCACATCACTTAAACAACAAACTCGTGAAACCGCAAGTGAAATATAAATCAATAAACCATGTTCAAGAATAAAATTCTCCCCCTCACATTATAATCATCCCTCTCCCTTAATTACAATGCAAATAATATGACTTAACCCCTATATTTTTTCTCCCCCATTTTGTCACGAATTGACAAAGAAGATCGAATGAAATTCATTTAAATGACAATAGGGTAATTAGGATAAAAGGGAATGAATTGCCCGTTTGGGAACAATATAAGCTAAAAAAACTTGCTACCAAACATCAAGTGCTTATTTTAAGTAAAAAGCTGCAAAAGTACTCAAAATAAGTTGTTCCCAAACGAGCCCAAAATAAGGTGTGATTATGCAAATTAACAGTCTCAATAGTATCCATGCACAAGTTGATATAAATCAAATAGTGTTCATAGGTTACTAGAAATTGATACATGAACTAACGTGAAATTCTAGACTCTTTATCTCAAGATGACGTGATTCATAAAAATAGCCCTAGTGGGTGTATACGATGAACTCGCAAATACGAGACTAGAGTATAAAACAATAGTAGTAATGAATATTAATAAGTTTATTCAAATTTCAGATCAATTCACAGTAATAGAAGTCAAACCAATCATGTTTGTAGGATATTCAATGAAAACTTCCCTCAATTTGATAATGCTAACCACATTCATAATTCTTCCTTTTGAGAGAATTTTTTTTTTTGTTCTTGCAATCATATGGTGGCTTTCACACTATTGAATATGCTAGCTCTTTCTACGATTTTACTCAAATGGTGCATATTTTGATATACATCCATAGCGGCTTTCACACATGTTCATATGTAGCCCTTTCCATCATGCAATTTTTTTTAATCTTTTCTTTTTTTTTTTCTTTTTTTTCTTCACCACAACCATGAGGGAATAATGAAGGAGATGAGAAACATGATTTTTGGTCAATCTAGTATGTGTATTTCTCTTAGAACATGAGAATAATTCGAACTAATAAAACACACATATATGTTTCAACCAAGTCAATCGCACTAAGTGTGCACAGTGAGCACTAGGATTATAGTCATGAAAAACATCACTTAAACCTAAGAGTAAAGAAATAAACCTTAGTTATGTACACGAGTTTTAGGCTAACACTATCTACATTATTCTGATCATATGAAATTAAGCATAGATGCCATGAACTCCTCAAATATGTATAAATCACAAAATATGTTTTGTATTTTCTTTATTTTTCAAGAACAAAAATAGAATAAAAAAATATGACCATAGCAATAGAACAAATGAATAAGAATTAAATAACTTTCTTTGTGCGTAGATCTCGAAAAATGGGAACTACATCAAGAGGAAAACAAAATCCTTTTAGTTACTAAAAAATCAGACGTCTCGGCACCTTTGTTCTTTGGAGAGCTTGAATGAGCAAAATCAGCTGTATTTCTATCAAGTTGGGAGGAACCTGCATGAGAGAGTGATAACCAAAATGATTCCAACTTTAGACTAGCTGTACCAATAAAAACTCCTATAAAAAAAAAACAACTAAAGTAGTGGAAAATCATTGAAAGCAAAGTTTATTTCTCGTTATTGACATAATGCAATGCTCTAGAACTTGGAAATTAAAAAACATAAAAAGATTGGCCAAGAACTAATTTCTCGCTCTCACAAAGCAATGAATCCCTTTAATTTGAGAGAGGAGAATAAAAATAACATAATGCTCCAAAACTACCAAATAATTTCTCGCTCTTGACTCCAACATGCAAGACTTCACCTTTGTAGTCCTACTGGAACTCCAAGAAAAAAATTATATTTTTGACTTAGTTACAAGTAAAGATATTTTTACATCATGGTATGCTATTTGGTGGGGCCCACTAAGTTAGCAGCTTTGTAGAAGAAAAGCAAAACTTGTGTCACTTTTATAAATTTCTTGAAATGCATGAGGGAGCCCTAGACAAGAATCTAAGCATGCAAGGCATTCATCTATCTAGAAAATCTGGTCCTTGTATTATTAAAAGTTCACCTAGATCACAGTGTTTTCTTATATAATTAGCTAACTAAATAAAAATTCATCCTCTAACAAGCTAACGGATTTATGGGATCAAAAATATTTTATCTTTTCTTTTGCTATACTCATTTTTCCATCTTAACCTTTACAAAATAGAATTGTGATTTGATAAACTTTTCAGCAATCAATTAGGCTATTAGCATTAAAGCAATAATAAAGCAATAACTTTTCAGTAACGTTAGTTCCTCGGTAACAATGTTAGCAGGGGCGGAACTACTCACGAACAATGGGGGCCATGCCCCCCTACTTTGATAAAATTGAACAAATAACTCATTGCAATTATCATAAATTTCAATGTGCGTGCATGCAAAAGCGTGTATGTTACATAGAGAGAGAGAGAGAGAGAGAGAGGTAGCTTCACGAAATTGAAAATTTTCCTAGCAATTGATGCGTGAAATGAAAGTCTAGACAAAAACAAAAGTGCTATTAGTTTTACTACATTGCAATCTGCTTCAATCAACAGGAATCTACAGTTGACACTAACAGCAAACTCGAACGCTGCAAACAATTAAAAGATAAAAAAAAAAAACACAATGAAACAACAAAAAAAGAAAGAAAAAGCTTTCAACACCAGAAAATACAAAAACTAATCAACGCAGAAAAGATTCAAGATCTTGGTAACGGCAATCAGAAAATAAAAATAAACGTATAAAGCATATATAAATTTAAGTAGGCAATAAAGATGCTCAAAATCAAACAAATATATGTATATATCACAAATACGCGCATAAAAATATATACATATACATATACATATACATCTCGTCCAAAATGATATAAAAAGAGAGCTAGGGTAAAGGTAAAGGTACCGAGTGGGGAGGCGATCGAAGCGAGCCCAAAGTCCATCGGAGGACTTTATTGTACACCTCAAGCTTTCTTGTTCGTTGCTGAGAATTTGCGGGCGATGACTGTTGCTATCTTGCATCTTTTTCGAGATCCAAACACCAAGAATGAGACGTGAGGATGTGAGGCTAAGGACATGAATATGTCCTCAAGACTGAGACGACGTGAGGGTAAGGTAGATCGACTTTGTCTGACCGACCAAGGATTTGTGGCCGTGAGGAGTCGCCATCTTGAAACTCTAGGCATTTGAAGAAGACAGAGAGAGAGCAGGCTGCAGATGGAGGAGACCAAACGGCGGAAGAGAGAAGGGAAGAGATGCCTAGAGTTTTTTTAGAGAGTGGAGTGAAATTACTTTTTGATTCAATGTAGTTTAAGTTTAAACACTAATCTTCCATGGTCTTTGGATGGCTTTGCGGACTCCCATCATTTTTCAAGTAGGGTTCAGTCGGGCCAAAATATATAAGGAAAGGTGTAAGCCTACCCCCGGCCTTAGGACAGGCTTGGGCCTCGGGGTTTTTGAGTTGGTCTTTGAGTCAGGCCTCTTTGGCCCAGTTTTTTTTTTTTTTTTTTGTAGCATTATGTTTTTAAAACTAATAAATTTAGTTATAATAAATTATACATTATGATTCTGTGAATAAAAAATTTATTTGTAAGTTTATATATATTTAATTTCTTTATACATATGTAAAAAAAACTTTACACTTATATTTATTATTATATATAATTAATAAGCATTACGAAAGTAAATTATTTATACAATTACATTTATAAAATTAATGAATGTGTTTAAGAAAAACGAATTTGAAAAGGAGGGTCGAGGGTATAGGTTGGGGGTGTTTAAAAAAAAATCAAATTAAATTTGAAAGGGAAAGAGTCTTTGGGATGCGGAGTTCACGGGTTCATGGTCGGGCTTGGGCTCGGGCTCAAGCTCGGGCTCGGGCTCACGGGCTAGGCTTTGGGTCAAGCTTGGGCTTCTAGAAAAGGGTCCAAGCTCGTCCATAAGGATGCTCGAGCTTGGGCCAGGCTAGGCCCAAGTTGGGCTTTGACGGCCCATTATTCTCGGGCTGACTTTACATCCATTGATGGTTTTTGGATGTTGGACTTTGATTAGACTTGTGAAAGATAAAGAGTTTATAATTAGGTAGGTTGAAGATTGTCCAAACTGAAGTGCAAATAAATCATATACTTACAAAAAGTAACTATTTCTTCCCTTCCCATTCTATCTTGGTGTGGAGATGAATTTTTGGGTTACACAAAATAAATTCGATAATTTAATTAGATTACATACTTGTTAATATATGGTGAATAGGAGGAGGTTAATATATGGTGAATAGAAGGATTACCCACACCTGAAAATTAAATGACTAATCTAAGTAAATATATATAAATATATATATATATATATATATATAATGGTGGGTTTAATTGAAACAAGCCTTTATAGTGGGCCTGTCCATTTTGATTGTTATCCCGGATATGCTGTATGTCTCCAAGATACTGGTATTCTTAAAGTCCTCACACTTAAAATTAAAACTTCTGGTTATGACTTAGGACCAGGCAATATCCCTTTTTCCATTATTTATCGAATTCACCTCAAAGCCATGACTACACTTATAGATCCACGTTGTAAGATCACAAGCCCCAAAGGCGAAACACTCCTTATTTATACGAATAGTGACTCCAATATTAGTACTCCCAAGACCATACGCTGGGAGGATGTTAATCTCCCATTAGAATGGACTTTAGACAATGAAGTTCCATCTACAACCATAGAAAACAAAAATTTAGAATATATTCATGAAAGCACTGATGGCAGTGTTCGTATCAAATTCACCAATACTACGGCAGGGTCATCTCGACCACGATTCTCAGATGTTGGATCATCTGCTAGCACTCAATTTCAATCTTTCCCACCTAGGAGTTCTTTTTCCTCTGTTCCTTCTTCTTCAATGCATTTTAGATCTCCTGTCTTACAATCTGTCACAACTTCTAATGTTGCACAACCTATTTATACACAAGATGATTTTCCCCAATCTCCCACACTATCTCAAATGCTTCCAGATCCTCCTCTTGATCCTCAAATAAATATGATAGAACAAGAATTTATTTTTGACAAATCTATTTTAGTTCGTGATTTTAATTCTCCCCAAAATATACAAAAGAAGAATTGGTTTTTAAAAAACCTTTGATGAAAAATTGCTCGCCTTCCTATACGTGAAGAATATTATCAGTTTGTTCAAAATAACAAAATTTATTTAAGTTTCTTTGATTGGTTTGAATATTATTCTAATTATTTTGACCAACTTAATGTTATTACCACTACTGAAAACCAATGGGTTACTTCCAACGATATTATTAAACCCTCTATTCATCCCCCTCTAGAAGAAATTCATATTCAACACCGATCTAGTATTATTACTGCCTCCCCTTTCAAACTTAAGCCTGATACTTCACCTCCTAATGCCAAAGATATTTCTAATATTTTACAACAAAATAATTTTACAAATCAAACACTTAAAACTATAGGTGACCAATTAACTCGTGTAGAAAACTTTATCAGCAAAGATCACGTCACTACACTCACCACTACTGAAACCCCTCTATTTACACCACATGAAGTCCCTTCACATCTTCAAAATGAATTACGTAATCAAGACTTTTCTTCTCAAATTGATCATAAACTTGCACAACTTGATCATGTTCTCCGTGTTGTCACTGCACCTGACACACCTCCATCTACTTCTAAAACTCTTAATACTTTATCTCAACCAACCCTTTCTGAAGTTGAAGAGATTGAACAAACCATGAATGATTCCCAACCTTTAGAACTTAATGCTACCCAGAATAAAAAACAAAAATGGAAATTTCAAAACCGCTATGAATCCAATAACACTAAAAATTATTATCCTCGTCCTACTCTTCCTGATATGCAATATGAAGAAAGAAATCAATTCACTCAAGCTGCTTATCATGGTGGTACCATTTATGAATGGAATTTTGATGGTATGACTGAATATCATATTCTCAACAAACTCCAAGAAATGACAATGGTGGCTTTAGCTTACAAAACTAAACAAAAATCTTCTGATTTTGCTGTTGCTCAAGCTTTAGTTGCTGGTTTTACTGGTCATCTTAAAGGATGGTGGGATCATTTTCTCACCTCTAGTGAACGTACTCAAATCCTTACTGCAATCAAAACTGATTCAAATGGTACACCCATCAAAACTGAAGACAATCAAACAATTGAGGATGCAGTTAGTACCCTTATCTTTTCCATTTCTAGACACTTCTTAGGGCGTCCTTCCAAAGTCCAAGCTGTTACCTCTGAAATCCTCAATAATCTTAGATGTCCAAAACTTCAAGATTTCCGTTGGTATAAAGATGTTTTCTTAACTAAAGTTATGTTACGTGATGATTGCCGTCAAACACATTGGAAAGAAAAATTTTTAGATGGTCTTCCCAAACTATTTTCTCAAAAAGTCAAAGACAAACTCAAAGAAAACAACAATGGCGTTGTCCCTTATGAACAACTTACTTACGGAGACTTAATTAATGCCATTCAAACCCAAGGTCTTGAACTTTGTACCAACTTCAAACTTAACCAACAATTACAAAAGGATTTAGCCACTTCCAAACGAGAATTAGGTACATTTTGCCAACAATTTGGATTTGAAAATACCACACAAATCATACCCCCTTCCCGACGTAAACCTCGCACTACTTCTGCACGACGATTCTTTCGAAAACCCAAACCAAGTTCAAATGTTTTTTACCAGAAACCCCATGCACAACCTCCTGTTAAAACTTCTCCATCTAAACCTAAACATGTTTCTAAACACACCAGAAAAGTCCCCACATGTTACAAATGTGGTAAAATTGGCCATTATAAAAATCAGTGTCGAATGAATCAAAAAATTAATTCCTTAGATATTGATGAAACACTTAAACAACAACTTATGCATTTATTCTTAAACTCTGATGCTTCTGATAATCCTTCCCTCTCTGATGATGCATTACAAATAGATGAAATTGTATCCCAATCTTCTTCTGACGAAGACAAATCTCATACTTCTTCTTCTTCCCCTGAACCTGACCAAATTATAAAAACCAATTGTCAATGTCCAACCACACGTACTATTAATGTTATTACAAAAGAACAAGAATTACTTCTTGATGTTATAGATAAAATTTCTGATCCTCAAGTTAAAAAGGATTATTTACTCCAACTTAAACAAAGTTTAACTTCTGCTGACAAACCTACCCAAGATATTTCATTACTAAATAACCCTTATAATCTTAATGATATTCTCAAAAGATTTGATCAAACTTCTAAGTCTTCCCCTATAACTATTCAAGATTTACAAACTGAAATCAACTCTGTGAAGAAAGAATTACGTGATTTAAAACTTGAACATAATATTTCCAAAATTGATCTTGATAATCTTAAGAATCAAGTGTTATTACTTCAACACTCTTCCTCTTCTTCTAGCCAACCTAATATTCCCAATCCTACAGATATTTTCTTACTTTCCCCCAAATCTCTTATCAAAAATGGAATGTCAAAATTACTATTGTTGTTAATCAAGAATTTAGATTTGACACTATTGCCCTTCTTGACTCTGGTGCAGATCTTAATTGTATTCAAGAAGGTTTGATCCCTACTAAATATTTTGAAAAAACACGTGAACGTCTCTCTACTGCTAGTGGAACTCCACTCCAAATACAATATAAACTTTCTACTGCTCATATTTGCAATAATAATGTATGTATCAAAACTCCTTTTGTCCTTGTCAAAAACCTTTCCAAAGAAGTTATATTAGGGACCCCTTTCCTTAGTCTTCTACAACCCTTTCAAGTTACTACTAAAGGTATCACTACTACTCTTAATAATCATCAAATTATTTTCCCCTTTATAAGTCCTCCTCGTACCAAAGATCTCAATACTTTAAAAAATTTTGCTATTTCCCATAAAACTCTCAATCTTATCATTCGAAAAGAGAAACACTTATTATTTTTAAAAGAAGAAAAAATTAATACTCAAATTGAACGTAGCCTACAAAATGGTACTTTACAATTAGCCATCGGTAAATTTTTAACCAAATTACAACAAGAAGTTTGTTCTGATGTACCCAATGCTTTCTGGTCTAGGCACAAACATGTTGTTACTTTACCTTATGCTTCTGATTTTTCTGATGCCAAAATTCCTACCAAAGCTCGACCAATCCAAATGAACCATGAACTTTTTGAATATTGTAAAAAAGAAATTCAGGATTTACTTGATAAAAAATTAATTCGCCCTAGTAGATCTCCATGGAGTTGTGCTGCCTTTTATGTTTATAAAAATGCTGAGATTGAACGAGGTGCTCCCCGTTTAGTAATTAATTATAAACCTCTAAATGATGCCCTTCAATGGATTCGGTATCCTATTCCCAATAAAAAAGATCTCCTTCAACGTCTCTGTCATGCAAAAATCTTCTCAAAATTTGATATGAAATCTGGTTTTTGGCAAATTCAATTAGCTGAACAAGATCGATATAAAACTGCATTTACTTTACCTTTTGGACATTATGAATGGAATGTAATGCCATTCGGTTTAAAAAATGCTCCTTCTGAATTTCAAAAAATTATGAATGATATTTTCAATCCCCATTCTCAATTCACAATTGTTTATATTGATGATGTTTTGATTTTTTCTAATTCTATTATTCAACACTGGACACATCTTGAACAATTCTTCAAAATTGTTAAACACACTGGTTTAGTTCTTTCTGCAAAGAAAATTAGTTTATTTCAAACTCGTGTCAGGTTCTTAGGACATTATATTTATCAAGGTACAATTACCCCTATTGAAAGATCTATCCAATTTGCTAATAAATTTCCTGATGAAATTAAAGATAAAAATCAATTGCAAAGGTTTTTAGGAAGTCTCAATTATGTCTCTGACTTTTATCCCAATTTAAGTCAAATTGCTGCTCCTCTTAGGCAACGTCTTAAGAAAGACCCTCCTGCTTGGTCTAATGAACATACTAAGACCGTTCAAACCCTTAAGCAATATGTTCAAACCCTGCCTTGTCTCACCCTAGCCAATCCTACTGCTTTCAAAATAGTTGAAACAGATGCCTCTGATATAGGTTATGGTGGTATTCTTAAACAAGTCCTCAATAACAAAGAACAATTAGTTAGGTTTACCTCGGGTACCTGGAATCCTACTCAAAAGAATTATAGCACTATTAAAAAGGAATTATTAGCAATTGTTTTATGTATTTCCAAATTTCAAAGTGATTTGTTAAATCAAGAATTTTTACTTCGTATTGATTGTCAAGCTGCCAAAAATATTATTTTTAAAGATGTAGAAAATATAGCTTCTAAGCAAATCTTTGCTAGATGGCAAGCTATTCTTTCTATTTTTGATTTTAAAATCGCTTACATTAAAGGCACTGATAATTCACTTCCAGATTTTCTTACTCGAGAATTCTTACAGGGAGATTCACACCATGCCTCCTAAACCCAGTCGAGATCCCGGCAAAGCCCCTGCTCAAACTCAACCCAAAACCAAAGCTTCTTATGCCATGAAGCCAATTCCTCTCCAAACACTTCCTCCCATGTCTCCCAGTGATTGGTATAACCAAACACTTATTGACCAAACTCAACAATTATCTCAAACTTATGCTCAAACTACCGCCATTCCCCAACAACAACAAGTGGTGGCTCCTCGCCCCTCTACTGCTTCTTCTGTGGTGGCTTCTCGCCCCACTTCTTCTTCTTCTTCTGTGGTGGCTAATAACCCCATAGTCAAATCTAAATATTTTCTCAAAACTCAATGCGAACAAACTATTGTTCTTTTGGAAAATCAAACATGGAATGAGGATCCATTTCAAATTCCTCCTAGAGTGTTTTGCCCCGAACACACACTTTCTCCAAATCTCCCATTTACATACCCAACAATTTTATGAATTTATCCTCGTTGAAACTGATTCCATTTCCCTCAAAAATCATTATAATCCTGATCAAACCCACATTGCCTATTCTACTGTCTACATTAACCAAATTTTAACCCAAGAACAATGGGGGCCTCATCCTCTCCGTCCCCGCCGTTTTTCTGAAGTTTTCAACCCTCCTACTTTCAACTATTATGATTACCAGCAAGCCTGGTTCAATACTTTCTTTTTTCAAAATCCCAAATTTAGTCATTCTTGGATGTTTACCTTCAAAAAGGACTTTCCTTTCATTTTTCCAAATTGGTTCTTCTCCTGGTGGACTCACTTTGGGTCCGTCCCTCAAATTTTTCCACCATCTATCCATGAAGCATTTCTTCTTTATCAAACCCAATTCAAACCTGATCGGGCTTTATCCAAATTCCCCTGCATTTTACCCTTTATGATTCAATTTTCTATTCCATGGATTTGTGCTTGGAACTATACCATCATTTCTCAAAATTCCTTTTCCTATCTTGCCCGAAGCTTTCAGGTCAAATGGTGGGATAATTGGCCGGCCGCCCAAACTGTCACCTCTCAAACAGTCCACAAATTCTTCCAACAACACCCAGCCATTGCTATGGCATCTGATCCCCAATTTCTCCTCAACCGTAGCCAATTAATTCCTCAATTAGCTGCAGCCAAATCCAAGAAGGAACTTCGCCAACACTTGCTTGAAACCTTATCATCTCTCTCTGATAGCGATGATGAGGCTTCTCCACCCAATCCGGATCAAGATTCTCAAGTATCTTCTACAGATCTTGCCCAAGATAATGAAGATGACTGTTTTGGCATTTTCACTCCAGTCAAAACTCGCTCCAAAAGTCGACAGGAAGTGATTAAAGCAAGACAGACACCCCACTGATCAAGCCATCAACTTTCGGCGCTCTTCCGACAAATTTCAGCAAAAGTCAACACTGCTACAGTACAAATTTAAGCAAAAGTCAACATTGCTACAGTAAAAGCGACTTTTACTGTTCACTATTCACTATTCACAGGAGACAAACGACTTTCGGCCACCGACAGTTCCTGTTTCAACAGTTCCGGTCTGGCAACCGACAAACCGTCACTATTTCAACAGTTCCGGTTTTCCTTTTCTGTCTATTTAAGCACTGACTCTCCCATTTGGAGAGCAGGCCAAGTTTTGAGTCCAACCTCTGTCTCTCTCTCTCTAGAATTCTTCTGTAATCAAGATCTCAAGTTCAAGTATCAGTGATTTCCAGATATTACCTGGTAATCCTCAAATGTTTATGTAATTTTCAATTTGTTTATGTAATTTTATTTTCAATCTTCAATTTCAATTTCAAGATTCAATGCTGCAAACTCTAGTATTAATAATTATCTGCTTGTTCATTATCTTCTTTTATTTTATGATTATACCGCCTTATTGGCTGGTTTTAATTGCTTTCATTATTCATTATTTGTTATAAGTCGCAAACAACGTCTGGTTGACCCTCTGGGCGTGCCTATAAATCGTTGAGGCTTACTAATCATCTTCTTTTATTTTATGATTATACCGCCTTATTGGCCGGTTTTAATTGCTTTCACTTACTGCCTGGGCTAGTAATGGTATCAGAGCCATGTTCTTTGTAATTGTATTTATTAGTCACTTATTGTGAACCTTTCAAGTATTTGTTTTCAAATTATATATCTGATTCTTATCCTCTGTGTTGTCTGATGAACCTGTAAACCAACTAGTCGCGTAGCCGCTGTAAGTCCCAAGGTTGAGGCAATAGGTGTAAAACGTTGACCGGCTAGGGTACATCTAGATCACCCATAGGTGTTAATCTTTATATAATTTTGAATCTAAATACTTAAATGATAAACAATTAAGTTCACTAATGAATCATTTAACGAGAACCATGTCTTCGGTATCTAGGCAATCTCACAGTAGTAATGACACTTCAATACTTAACCAAGAAGAACAATGTTTTCCTCCTCCCAATTGGACACCTCCTCGTGTCTCAGTCCGCCAAGTTTATCAAATTAAACCCTTTGATTTTTTATCCAATTATACTATAAAAACTGTCGAACAAACAATTCCTTTTACAGAATCATCTCAACAAATTCAACTTCTCAGTCAAAATCTTATTAACAAATACAAACAACAAAAATACAATTATTTACACTTAGGATTAGTACAAGTTGCTGTTGTTCCCTTAACCCGTCAGGGTCAAAATACTGCAATTCTTTTAACTTTACAAGATAAAAGACACACAACATTTATCAACAGTACCTTGGGTTTAATTGAAACAAGCCTTTATAGTGGGCCTGTCCATTTTGATTGTTATCCCGGATATGCTGTATGTCTCCAAGATACTGGTATTCTTAAAGTCCTCACACTTAAAATTAAAACTTCTGGTTATGACTTAGGACCAGGCAATATCCCTTTTTCCATTATTTATCGAATTCACCTCAAAGCCATGACTACACTTATAGATCCACGTTGTAAGATCACAAGCCCCAAAGGCGAAACACTCCTTATTTATACGAATAGTGACTCCAATATTAGTACTCCCAAGACCATACGCTGGGAGGATGTTAATCTCCCATTAGAATGGACTTTAGACAATGAAGTTCCATCTACAACCATAGAAAACAAAAATTTAGAATATATTCATGAAAGCACTGATGGCAGTGTTCGTATCAAATTCACCAATACTACGGCAGGGTCATCTCGACCACGATTCTCAGATGTTGGATCATCTGCTAGCACTCAATTTCAATCTTTCCCACCTAGGAGTTCTTTTTCCTCTGTTCCTTCTTCTTCAATGCATTTTAGATCTCCTGTCTTACAATCTGTCACAACTTCTAATGTTGCACAACCTATTTATACACAAGATGATTTTCCCCAATCTCCCACACTATCTCAAATGCTTCCAGATCCTCCTCTTGATCCTCAAATAAATATGATAGAACAAGAATTTATTTTTGACAAATCTATTTTAGTTCGTGATTTTAATTCTCCCCAAAATATACAAAAGAAGAATTGGTTTTTAAAAACCTTTGATGAAATTGCTCGCCTTCCTATACGTGAAGAATATTATCAGTTTGTTCAAAATAACAAAATTTATTTAAGTTTCTTTGATTGGTTTGAATATTATTCTAATTATTTTGACCAACTTAATGTTATTACCACTACTGAAAACCAATGGGTTACTTCCAACGATATTATTAAACCCTCTATTCATCCCCCTCTAGAAGAAATTCATATTCAACACCGATCTAGTATTATTACTGCCTCCCCTTTCAAACTTAAGCCTGATACTTCACCTCCTAATGCCAAAGATATTTCTAATATTTTACAACAAAATAATTTTACAAATCAAACACTTAAAACTATAGGTGACCAATTAACTCGTGTAGAAAACTTTATCAGCAAAGATCACGTCACTACACTCACCACTACTGAAACCCCTCTATTTACACCACATGAAGTCCCTTCACATCTTCAAAACGAATTACGTATTCAAGACTTTTCTTCTCAAATTGATCATAAACTTGCACAACTTGATCATGTTCTCCGTGTTGTCACTGCACCTGACACACCTCCATCTACTTCTAAAACTCTTAATACTTTATCTCAACCAACCCTTTCTGAAGTTGAAGAGATTGAACAAACCATGAATGATTCCCAACCTTTAGAACTTAATGCTACCCAGAATAAAAAACAAAAATGGAAATTTCAAAACCGCTATGAATCCAATAACACTAAAAATTATTATCCTCGTCCTACTCTTCCTGATATGCAATATGAAGAAAGAAATCAATTCACTCAAGCTGCTTATCATGGTGGTACCATTTATGAATGGAATTTTGATGGTATGACTGAATATCATATTCTCAACAAACTCCAAGAAATGACAATGGTGGCTTTAGCTTACAAAACTAAACAAAAATCTTCTGATTTTGCTGTTGCTCAAGCTTTAGTTGCTGGTTTTACTGGTCATCTTAAAGGATGGTGGGATCATTTTCTCACCTCTAGTGAACGTACTCAAATCCTTACTGCAATCAAAACTGATTCAAATGGTACACCCATCAAAACTGAAGACAATCAAACAATTGAGGATGCAGTTAGTACCCTTATCTTTTCCATTTCTAGACACTTCTTAGGGCGTCCTTCCAAAGTCCAAGCTGTTACCTCTGAAATCCTCAATAATCTTAGATGTCCAAAACTTCAAGATTTCCGTTGGTATAAAGATGTTTTCTTAACTAAAGTTATGTTACGTGATGATTGCCGTCAAACACATTGGAAAGAAAAATTTTTTAGATGGTCTTCCCAAACTATTTTCTCAAAAAGTCAAAGACAAACTCAAAGAAAACAACAATGGCGTTGTCCCTTATGAACAACTTACTTACGGAGACTTAATTAATGCCATTCAAACCCAAGGTCTTGAACTTTGTACCAACTTCAAACTTAACCAACAATTACAAAAGGATTTAGCCACTTCCAAACGAGAATTAGGTACATTTTGCCAACAATTTGGATTTGAAAATACCACACAAATCATACCCCCTTCCCGACGTAAACCTCGCACTACTTCTGCACGACGATTCTTTCGAAAACCCAAACCAAGTTCAAATGTTTTTTACCAGAAACCCCATGCACAACCTCCTGTTAAAACTTCTCCATCTAAACCTAAACATGTTTCTAAACACACCAGAAAAGTCCCCACATGTTACAAATGTGGTAAAATTGGCCATTATAAAAATCAGTGTCGAATGAATCAAAAAATTAATTCCTTAGATATTGATGAAACACTTAAACAACAACTTATGCATTTATTCTTAAACTCTGATGCTTCTGATAATCCTTCCCTCTCTGATGATGCATTACAAATAGATGAAATTGTATCCCAATCTTCTTCTGACGAAGACAAATCTCATACTTCTTCTTCTTCCCCTGAACCTGACCAAATTATAAAAACCAATTGTCAATGTCCAACCACACGTACTATTAATGTTATTACAAAAGAACAAGAATTACTTCTTGATGTTATAGATAAAATTTCTGATCCTCAAGTTAAAAAGGATTATTTACTCCAACTTAAACAAAGTTTAACTTCTGCTGACAAACCTACCCAAGATATTTCATTACTAAATAACCCTTATAATCTTAATGATATTCTCAAAAGATTTGATCAAACTTCTAAGTCTTCCCCTATAACTATTCAAGATTTACAAACTGAAATCAACTCTGTGAAGAAAGAATTACGTGATTTAAAACTTGAACATAATATTTCCAAAATTGATCTTGATAATCTTAAGAATCAAGTGTTATTACTTCAACACTCTTCCTCTTCTTCTAGCCAACCTAATATTCCCAATCCTACAGATATTTTCTTACTTTCCCAAATCTCTTATCAAAAATGGAATGTCAAAATTACTATTGTTGTTAATCAAGAATTTAGATTTGACACTATTGCCCTTCTTGACTCTGGTGCAGATCTTAATTGTATTCAAGAAGGTTTGATCCCTACTAAATATTTTGAAAAAACACGTGAACGTCTCTCTACTGCTAGTGGAACTCCACTCCAAATACAATATAAACTTTCTACTGCTCATATTTGCAATAATAATGTATGTATCAAAACTCCTTTTGTCCTTGTCAAAAACCTTTCCAAAGAAGTTATATTAGGGACCCCTTTCCTTAGTCTTCTACAACCCTTTCAAGTTACTACTAAAGGTATCACTACTACTCTTAATAATCATCAAATTATTTTCCCCTTTATAAGTCCTCCTCGTACCAAAGATCTCAATACTTTAAAAAATTTTGCTATTTCCCATAAAACTCTCAATCTTATCATTCGAAAAGAGAAACACTTATTATTTTTTTAAAGAAGAAAAAATTAATACTCAAATTGAACGTAGCCTACAAAATGGTACTTTACAATTAGCCATCGGTAAATTTTTAACCAAATTACAACAAGAAGTTTGTTCTGATGTACCCAATGCTTTCTGGTCTAGGCACAAACATGTTGTTACTTTACCTTATGCTTCTGATTTTTCTGATGCCAAAATTCCTACCAAAGCTCGACCAATCCAAATGAACCATGAACTTTTTGAATATTGTAAAAAAGAAATTCAGGATTTACTTGATAAAAAATTAATTCGCCCTAGTAGATCTCCATGGAGTTGTGCTGCCTTTTATGTTTATAAAAATGCTGAGATTGAACGAGGTGCTCCCCGTTTAGTAATTAATTATAAACCTCTAAATGATGCCCTTCAATGGATTCGGTATCCTATTCCCAATAAAAAAGATCTCCTTCAACGTCTCTGTCATGCAAAAATCTTCTCAAAATTTGATATGAAATCTGGTTTTTGGCAAATTCAATTAGCTGAACAAGATCGATATAAAACTGCATTTACTTTACCTTTTGGACATTATGAATGGAATGTAATGCCATTCGGTTTAAAAAATGCTCCTTCTGAATTTCAAAAAATTATGAATGATATTTTCAATCCCCATTCTCAATTCACAATTGTTTATATTGATGATGTTTTGATTTTTTCTAATTCTATTATTCAACACTGGACACATCTTGAACAATTCTTCAAAATTGTTAAACACACTGGTTTAGTTCTTTCTGCAAAGAAAATTAGTTTATTTCAAACTCGTGTCAGGTTCTTAGGACATTATATTTATCAAGGTACAATTACCCCTATTGAAAGATCTATCCAATTTGCTAATAAATTTCCTGATGAAATTAAAGATAAAAATCAATTGCAAAGGTTTTTAGGAAGTCTCAATTATGTCTCTGACTTTTATCCCAATTTAAGTCAAATTGCTGCTCCTCTTAGGCAACGTCTTAAGAAAGACCCTCCTGCTTGGTCTAATGAACATACTAAGACCGTTCAAACCCTTAAGCAATACGTTCAAACCCTGCCTTGTCTCACCCTAGCCAATCCTACTGCTTTCAAAATAGTTTAAACAGATGCCTGGAACTTCGCCAACACTTGCTTGAAACCTTATCATCTCTCTCTGATAGCGATGATGAGGCTTCTCCATCCAATCCGGATCAAGATTCTCAAGTATCTTCTACAGATCTTGCCCAAGATAATGAAGATGACTGTTTTGGCATTTTCACTCCAGTCAAAACTCGCTCCAAAAGTCGACAGGAAGTGATTAAAGCAAGACAGACACCCCACTGATCAAGCCATCAACTTTCGGCGCTCTTCCGACAAATTTCAGCAAAAGTCAACACTGCTACAGTACAAATTTCAGCAAAAGTCAACATTGCTACAGTAAAAGCGACTTTTACTGTTCACTATTCACTATTCACAGGAGACAAACGACTTTCGGCCACCGACAGTTCCTGTTTCAACAGTTCCGGTCTGGCAACCGACAAACCGTCACTATTTCAACAGTTCCGGTTTTCCTTTTCTGTCTATTTAAGCACTGACTCTCCCATTTGGAGAGCAGGCCAAGTTTTGAGTCCAACCTCTGTCTCTCTCTCTCTAGAATTCTTCTGTAATCAAGATCTCAAGTTCAAGTATCAGTGATTTCCAGATATTACCTGGTAATCCTCAAATGTTTATGTAATTTTCAATTTGTTTATGTAATTTTATTTTCAATCTTCAATTTCAATTTCAAGATTCAATGCTGCAAACTCTAGTATTAATAATTATCTGCTTGTTCATTATCTTCTTTTATTTTATGATTATACCGCCTTATTATATTTATATATATATATTTAACAAATATATAGTATTTATAGCAATAAGTCTAAAACGGTATGTCGAAAGGCATCGGTTTTAGTACGTATTGTACCGATAGCAAAATCGGTATGGAATTGACAACTATTATTTGAAGTTGGATTATTCTTAAAAAAAGTTGAATTTATATGGAGATTTGAGAAAGCTTTGAATTAAAATATAAAATTACTACTATTATACATATGCATATACATATACATACACATACATATCATTCATCTCCCTTCAAAATTTTCCCTCTTCAAGTTTCTCGCTCTAGGGTTTTTCTCTCTCTCTCTTTGTAAACTATGATAGTTATCTTTCATAACGTGGGGTTTTGTTGAGGAGAATGTTTAATGGCATAATGACAAGTACACACCCTCGTGGCGACATGGATTATGCTTATCTTTTAGTGTTTATTATTTGTTTGCTTATTAATTGGATTATGGATCTGCCAACCTAACGGTCACCAGACTCATCACAATGCTCTCTTGCTCTTGCCAATGAGCCTTCGCTTATATATCTCTCTTAGAGGTGTAATGTGGGCAGGTCGGCACGGCACGGGGCTGGCACGAGGCGCTACATGGCATGCTAGGCACAGCATGACCCACTAGTGGGCTATGCTGTGGCTTAGTATTGAGAGGCACGGGCCCGGCACGGGCCCAGGCACGAGCATGGCACGAGCACAACATGGGCATGTATAACGACTAGTTTTTTAAAATATCTCAAAATGTCAAAATTATCCCTTCCAACAACTATATAAAGGCTAGTTTAAAGGACAATTGTGTAATTCAACTAAAAATGTCAAAATTACCCCTCCCAACAACTATATAACGGCTAGTTTGAGGGATAATTTGGGAAATTGACTTATTCAATTTTTTCTATAAATACCCACTCTCACTTCATTTGTCTATCACAAAATTATTCACTCTCTACAATCACAAATTACTTGCTTTCACTTTATATTGTTTACAAGTCAACCAATTTGCAAATTCGATTGAGGTATCATTATAGATTATATTTTTTTATTTATTGAAATATGCTATTCTTACAAAAAAATTCATATAAAATTCGCATACAAAATGATGTGGTAATGACTGTTTTGTAATTAAAAGTCATTATGATGGGTATTTGTTTTGGAGTGAAAGGCTCTCATTAAGACACATCATTTTGTATAGAGATTTTGTATGAATTTTTTGTTTGTATAGCATTACCCTTATTTATTTGATCATATTACGTTATATTTTATTGTTACGTATTTAATTGTAGTTAATATTAATTGTATTATATTTATATTATTATTAGTACCATATTCTAAAATTACTTTAAATGATATTAAGAGTTTATTGACTACCCTATATGAAACATATGAATCTAAATATGCAAATGATAGATGAGCTACTTCTTCTTCAAGTACTATGAATGTTAGCAGTACTGATCCATCTTGGGCTTTAATTGCCAATAAGAAAGAATTCATTGTAAGTTCTTATTTTCACACTGAACTTTATAGATATTTAGAGAATACTTTTATAAATTTTCTTATTGTAGAAGAGATAATTTTTTTTTGTTCATATTTTGACATCGTGAAAAACACATGAAACGAATTTTCCTGTGCTTTCTATTATGGCACGTGATCTACTAACAGTTCTGGTGTCTACAGTAGCATCAGAGTCCGCTTTGGGTGTAGGTAATAGGCAATTGGATGAGAGAAGAGACATGCTGACTTTAGAAATCTTGAAATGCATTATTTGCTTGAATGATTGAGATGATGCAAGACTTAGAGCCTAAAATCTGAAAGACGATAAAATTGAAGATTTTGAATACTTAGAGATAGATGAATCAAATGAACAATAAAAAATACGTTCCGCTTATTTTGTAAATGTATTCCATTTCAATTGAACTATGATGTATTTCAAATTTAATATTTACTAATTTTTTTATAAGTTCTAATTTATTTTTTAAAAGTATTAATTCCATTTAATATTTGTTAATGGATTCAATTCATAAATAAAAATTTAGTTCATTTATTTTGTTAATGTAATGTTTGTTAACTTTTTAAGTTTTAAATGTATTTGGGTTTAATATTCATAAAAAGAAAAAGTTGATGAAGAACTAGGTGTTTTTGTGCAATTTATTGGTGAACAACCTGAAGATGACAAAGTAAACATTGTCGAAAAAGATGAAGAAGATCAACCTGTTCAAGCATCAGTAACATCAGATGAAACCCCAAAGGAAAAGGAGCCTTCAGCTCGTATCACATTGCATCTTCCAGTTACACAAGTCATAGGTGATGTGACAAGTGGAATGAAGACGAGGAGTTAGGTAAGAAATGAGATAAACTTTGCCTATTATACTTTAAATTTTGAACAAAAAAAATATTAAAGATGCCTTGTCTGATGGAAATTGGGTGATTGCCATCCAATAAGAATTTGAACAATTTATTAGAAATGATGTTTGGTTTATTGTTCCTAGACCTAAGTATATAAATGTGATTGGTACCAAATGGAATTTCAAGAATAAGACTAATGAACATGGTACTATGGTTAGGAATAAAGCAAGACTTGTAGCATAAGGGTACACTCAAGTTGAGGGAATTGATTTTGATAAAACTTTTGCACCTGTAGCTAGACTTGAACCTACTAGAATACTTTTGTCTATTGCTTGCTATTTGCAATTCAAACTGTTTTAAATGGATATGAAAAGTGCTTTTCTAAATGGTTTATTGCAAGAAGTGTTTGTTGAACAACCAAAAGAGTTTGAAGATCCATATTTTTCAAATCATATTTTTAAGTTAAAAAAAAAAGGCTTTTTATGGTTTGAAACAAGTCGCTCGAGCTTGGTATGAAAGCGTTACTTCATTTCTCTTGCAAAATGATTTTTCGCAAGGGGCAGTGGACAAAACACTTTTTATTAAAAGACAAGAAAAACACATTTTGATTGCTCAAATCTATATTAATGACATTGCATTTTGTTCTACATGTGACTCACTTTCTAAATATTTTGCTAAGTACATGAGTTATGAATTTGAGATGAGCACGGTTGGTGAATTGAATTATTTTCTAGGTCTTCAAATCAAACAACTAGATTACGGTATTTTTATATCACAGTTTAAATATGCTAAGTACCTAGTCAATAAATTTGGTTTGTCTTCAGCAAAGCATGCTAGGACTCCTACGAGTACTAGTATAAAATTGAGCAAAGATGAAAAAGGTAAAGAAGTTGATCATACCTTATATCGAAGCATGATTGGAAGCTTGTTATATTTGACCACTAGTAGGCCGGATATTGCTTTTAGCGTTGGCGTTTGTGCTAGATTTCAGTCATGTTCGAAAGAGTCTCATTTGAATGCTGTCAAGAGAATCATCAAGTATGTGAATGGAACTCTAGGATATGGGATTTGATTTACTTTGGACACGAATGCTAACCTTGTTAGTTTTTCGGTTATCAATTGGATAGATTGTGTGGATGATAGAAAAAGCACCTCTGGTGGGTGTTTTTATATAGGAAACAACTTTGTCGCTTAGCATAGCAAAAAGCAAAATGCCATTTCCTTGTCTACTGTTGAAGTTGAATATATTGCAACTGGTAGCTGTTACACACAACTACTTTGGATGAAACAAATGTTGGCAGATTATGGTTTTGATTAAGGCACGATTACCTTGTTTTGTGATAACATGAGTGTGATTAACATTTTAAAGAATCCTGTTCAACACTCGTGTTCTAAGCATATTGACATTCGTCATCATTTCAATCGAGATCTTGTTGAGGATAAGGTCATTTCCTTAGAGTATGTTCAAACGGATCACCAACGAGTTGATCTTTTCACCAAACCTCTTGACGTTCTTAGATTTGAAAATCTTAGAAAATCTATAGGTGTTAGTCTTCTCAAGTGATTCTGTACATCTTCATCTTGTATATATGTATACACTTTTATTTTCATATAAAAAAGGATTTTGTTGTTTTTCACTTATGTTCATATTTTTTATTTATCTATATTTAACTTCATGTGATAGAATCAAATTACATGTTTTTAGAGAAAAGTTCTTTATTCATGCCAAGTATGAACTGCATGTCTTGTATGTCAGAATAATGATTTTCATAACTGAATTGACACTTTTGTGCACATTCATTAAGAAGAACAGAGTTGAGTCTAAAATTGTTTTAGTCTATACTTTTCTCATTTGAATTACATGAGCATATTGCCAGAAAAGACCTATAATTGCATATCCTTTCTAGAGTTTATGTTCCTAAATGCTTTGCCTCTCTCTTGTGGTTTCACGAGCAATAGAAAACTCTAGAGTGAGCTGCTTATATATATATATATATAAATACTACAAGTTAAGAAATTCAATGCAGTCTTGACCAAGTAAAAGACTACCTATAAGTATAGAGTGAAAGCTACTATGAAAGTACATCAAAATGTGCACCTTAGTTGGAAAAGTCATAGTGAAGGCTACCTTGCTCACTAGAGCGAAAGCCACCTTCGGTCTCAAGAGAGAACATTGTTGAGTGTGTTGTGCATTTGTGGGGGAGTCATTACATTTCAAGATGTTAAGCTTTGATTGGTTTTAAATCTGTTTGATTTTCAATGTCTCATAATGTCTCTTGAGAGTTCTTGATTAACGTATTTAAAATGGTATTTTATCCTTAAGACTTGACTGTGTTCTTCTTGATACTCACACACACATTTTGTCCATTCATTATGAAATTCATCATCTTGTTGACTCATTGATATGACATTTATGTTGGATATGTGTTTATGAACTTTAGTTCCTTTTATGTGCATTTAAATTTTTGATATATGAACCTCTTCTACATGTTTATCAATTTGTGATCCTCAAGTCAATTTTATGAATAGTTTTGTTCAAATGCTTCTTTTATTTAAAATCCTTTCTTTTAGTTTATTCAATATTTCTCCAATTTAAAAAAAGGGGGGAGATTATACGCACTTATTTTGTGTCAAAAAGGGGGAGATGGTTTTGTGTTTTGTAGCTGCTTTTTGTGGTTTTTGTGGCTAGATGGTGGTGGTGAAATATAGTGGTTTTGTGATTAGCTAGCTAGTTGTTTTTTTTTTTTTTTTTTTTTGCTATAGTTGTTCTAGTTGTGTCTTTGGTTAGGCTTTGGAGCTGGTAGTTGATAGCTTCAATACTTGTGTTGATAACCCCATCGTGTATGTCTTTTGAATGAAATGTAATGAATGCTTTGGTTATGTTCTTGGTCTTTTTATTTATTGTTTGAATAGATATCTCTACAATTCATGTGTTGAGGGGGAGTAATCTTGATATTGCTTGATTTTGTTTTTCTTCTTCACACTTGATTTCACTTGATCTTATTTTTAGAGTATGTTGCAGGTGCATTATTGTTTTGATATTCTCTTGGAAGCTTGGTTTCTTTTCAAGTCCTATGCTTTGATTGTTGGGTTTATGTTTGAGTGCTTTGCATTGTTGGGTTTTGTCACAAAATAGCCAAAGTGGGTGATTGTTAGGATTATAGTCATAATTAGCCTATTTTGTGTATTGTATTTTTTGAGAATTTCTTTTCTTGAATTGTGTGAGGCTTGTGTAGAAAGAATTCATTTGGAATTTGTTTAGATTTGAGTGAGCTTGAATGAGAAGAGTTCTCTTGTAATTGGTCAAGACATTAGGACATTTTTTGGGTTTTGAAAAGCATGAAAGAAGCTTCCCTAGCAAGATTATTGCCATGATCAGCTGAATCTTTGTCACGACCCGACTTCGCTCTCACTAGGTCGCGATAGTGAAGGGTTTAGGGGTTAGGGTTTAAAAGTCTAACACAGCATAATAAACTTGATCATAAATTAAAGTGGTTCAGATAATATTAAAGCAAGGTAGAAAGGCTAGTGGAACACTAGCGAAATATCTCATTACAGTACAGTCCAGAATAAAACTAGTTAACTCAAAAGCTTTAAAAGAAACAGGGTAGCAAGGGCACTTGTTCCCGCATGTTCATTTTGTTGGAAATCCATTTGATGCCTCAACACCTAAAAATGTCCCATAAGATAGGAGTGAGCTGCAAAGCCCAGTACAAAAATCTATGATTTCTATAAAGTATAGGTTTAAATGCAATGTAGTAAAAGAAAGGCAGGGTATCTCTTGTAATTCTTTTTATCAATTCCAGGATCCATGCAGGTATGTTCTGCCTAGGCCAATTCAAGCCAATAGGGCCCACCCATGATTCATCCTTCGCCATCAAGTCTAGTGGGGCCCACCCATGATAATCTAGCCTAATATCAAGCCCAGTGATACTAACCTAAGATAGCCCCGAGTATCAAGCCCAGTCAGGTGCACCCATGATATAAACCCGAGGTCTTTTACTTTCCGATTGTTCCACCCTTATTCCTCCCTAGTGAGGCAACCATGCAAGTAACGTATATTTTGAAGTCATTTATAGGAAAACATTATAATCAATAAAATAATAAGCGGGGAAGCATAAAACACTGTAATTTGCAAATCATTCAATAGGAAGTAAAGTGAGCATGTATATTAAGGAAATGCATAGGTTCTTACCCTAATAATATGTCTTGATAAAAATAGGTCCTCGATTTGCGTACTATCTATAAAGGAAGGAAATACTAGCTTGCATGTCATAATTATCTAAGATTTTCCATTAATACTTATAAATTGATGATTGTTAATTTGCAGTGTCAAACATTTTAAGGAATCAGCAAGGTTAGAGTTTTTAGTAAGGGTAGGCTCGGTGGGATGGATTCTTTGGAACCCTTCCTGTGTCCTGTCAGGAATGAAGTTGCCCGGTATCGGGGCCCAAGGGTGAAATCTTAGATTTTACTAAGGGGTCCAGTGACCCCGCACTCTCCCATATTTGGGTTCTTCATATTTTTATAGGTCTAGTGGTAAAATTTTATATTTTTTCCATTTATAATGCAATTTATATGATTTTCTTTGTCGGAACACTGTTGTTATTTAACAGAAAATCATATAAACGTCAGAAAAATCCAAAAAAAAAATATGGGAATGCCTCATTTGGTGTCATCAACACACCATAAAAATTTCAGGCTAAAGGGGTGTGGGACGTGCCCACATGCACCACCACCCGCGCATGGGCAAGGAAGGCAGTGTCGTCATCCTCTTCCTCGCAGGGCTAGGGGCTTTCCTCCCCGATTGCCATCGATCTGTGGTCCGCTTGCCCATGCACGTGTGGCCCAGAGAATGTTAGGGATCTGGGCTACACACTCATGGCCATAACTCAACCTACAGTGGCCAGAGGTGGCCGTTATGGTCGGAAAAGCTCGGTTGCATGGCGGAACCCTAGGGTTCTAGACTTGCAACTTAGCTTTTGGGCCTCTTCCTGTGTTTTTCTGGAGATGTGTCCTTCATGAAAGTTGTTCATAAAATCGAGACGAAGAGGACCCAACTGGCCTAGATAGAAAATGTGGTCGATGGTAGGAGTTACGGTCTAGAGACCGTTTTTAGCGGGTTCGGCCTTCTAGGGCCATCCTGGCTCATGCACAGAGGTAGAAGGCCTCCCTTAGACTCTACGAAGGTCCTGGAGAAGCCTCATACTCCTGTGACATGCCTCAGGCCCTGTATTGGCTTGCTACAAGCTTATAATCAGTGCACTCTCCATTTTTCCTCTCTAGGGTTCTCTGGTTCACGGCGGCTGGGGGGTGTCGATTTTATTGGGTTTGGGTAGTTTGAAGGAAGGGGAATGAAGGTAATATACCTCACTTCGAATGGGCTTTTCCTCTGCCCCTCTCTTCCCCTACTCCCTTCCACATTGCTTCTCAGTTTCTCTCTTTCCCTCTCTAGAACTCTCTCTCTGATTCTTATCGACAACAAAATTGGGGAAAGGGTAGCAAGCTTAGGTATTTATAGAGGGAGTATGGGGTGGATGCATTAGGTGAAGGGTGGTTGGTTGGCCGGTGCATGGGCTCCATCTCATGGGTTTCCCTTTTTTTTTTTTTTTCCCTCTCTCTCTAAATACATATATAGCTCTCGCTCTAAAACAACCTCTAAGTGGTGGTCCAAGGGTGCCTTGTGATCAACATAAGGGTTATAAATGCATGGGTGGGTGTTCATGTGCATGCACCCCCTACTTTTCTCTTGGTCTCTCTCTCTATCTCTCACTGTATCTCTCTCTCTCTCACACTATATAAGTAACCACCAAGGCCTTCTATGCCCAACATGTGGGAGTGAGAAGATTCCATGCGAGGGTTTCCATGGAGACATTCCCCTCAATCTCATTCCTTCTCTCTCTACATTCTTCTTGGTTTTCATCCTCCTCTCTCTACATTTCCATCTCTCTATATTTCCATTAGCTGCAGGGGCATCACTTGCCCAGCAAGTGGATGGCACACGGTGAGAAGTGTGTGCTAAATAAATCCATGCATGTGATTTGGTGAGGGTGTGTTCTAAATTATGTATAGTGTGATAAATGGTGTATATATTGAACATCCATCATGCAATATAATAAGACATTAATTTTTTCCACAAGCGCAGCCTAGGGGAAGTGTTTTACATGCAATAAGTATATGGGGTAGTTGGCCATGCAAAGTTGGTGGAATGGAGTAACTCCAAAAAAATGGAAGAAAGCCCCAAGTTTCGAAGCGGCTAAGCTTGGGACTTCAAATTTTATCGAACGCTCAATCTGAAACCATAGGCAGCAAGTTATCAAAAATACTAGTTGGTTAGGCTCAAATTTTGCACGATTTCGACATCGGGTGAGAGAAAAAACTCAAACCGAAGTTTCGATGAAATTAGTTTCGAATTTCTAGGTGCAATTACTTTTGGGGACCTTTTGGGAAATCAAATCTCCTCGAAAATACGTTCTGCGAACCCGAGGGATTGGGCTTAAAATGCAAATAATTTTAGACACTTGATTCGTCAAAAACAGTTGAGAAATGAGGGAGAAACCTAAGTTTGAAGCTCCCTGAAATTTGGTGCGAATTTGTTAGGTATACTGCGGTTCAAAGCCCTCTTCGGGAGGTTGAGTTTTTAAGAAGCTGAGATGCAATATACGGACACGTTTGGGCTTAGAAACACCTCACTTTCAACTTATAATACTGATGGTTAGGTCTATTCAGTCCTGCTAGGGACGAAATGTAGTCGAAAGGAAAATTAAGGGAATTACATCCTTACCTCCTTTAGGAAATTTTGTTCTTGAAATCAGTCTCGAATAGGTGTGGGTACCTTGACCTCATGTCTGTTTCTGCTTCCCACGTTGCTTCTTGTTCTCTATGATGTAGTCATACTACCTTAACCAAAGAAATCTCCTTATTTCTCAAAACCTTTACATGGCGATCCACTATCTTACTTGGTCCCTCGTCATAGGAATGATTGGGTTGTACTGCCACAGTTTCCCATTGAATTATACAAGTAGGGTCGAGGTGGTATTGTCTCAACATAGATATATGGAATACGTTTTGTATCTGATCTAATTTCGAAGGTAATTCTAGTTGGTACACCACCTGCCCAATTCTTTCCAAAATGTGGAAATGCCCAATGTATTGGGGTGCAAGCTTTCCATTCTTGCCAAATCGCATCACACCTTTATGGGGTTTTACCTTCAGAAACACTTGGTCGTCTACTTAGAATTCCAAGGGTGTCTATGCTGGTCTGCATAGCTCTTTTGTCAGCTTTGGGCAGCCTTAAGCCATTCTTATATGAGCTTAATCTTTTTTGTGGTTTCTGGAATGATCTTTAGCCTATATAAGAATCCGTCGCTAGTCTCTAGCCAACAGTTAGGTGCTCGGCAAGGTTGTCCATACAATGCCTCGTAAGGGGCCATTCCTATACTCGCTTGGTAACTATTATTATATGCAAACTGAACCAAGGATAAATGATCACTCCAAGTTCCTTGAAAATCCAATACACAAGCACGAAACATATCCTCTACGATTTGGATAACTCTTTCGGATTGGCCATCCGTCTGTGGGTGATAAGCGGTACTCATGCACACTTGAGTTCCTAATGCCTTCTGTAAACTTTGCCAAAATTGTGAAACAAACCTTGGGTTATGATCTAATACAATGTTTCTAGGCACTCCATGTAGTCGTAGTACCTCCTTCAAATACAATCGACTTAAGGTGCTAAGACTATTGGTAGACTTAATGGGCAAGAAGTGTGTAGTTTTTGTCAAACGGTCTATGATTACCCAAATCGTATCACACCCTTGTCAGTTCCTTAGTAGTTCGGTAACGAAATCCATAGTGATATGTTCCCACTTCCATTCTGCTATTGGCAAGGGTTGTAATAGTCCACCTCGTCATTGGTGTTCTGATTTTACCTGTTGGCAGGTGAGACAATGTGCTACAAACTTTGTAATATCTTTCTTCATTCCTTTCTAATAATACTGTGTTTTAAGATCCTGATAGATTTTGGTATTTTCGGGATGTATTGTAAACTTTGAACAATATGCTTCAGATAGGACCTTTTGTTTCAACTCCTCCTTGTTCACCACAAAGTACCTTCCTTTGAATTTGAGTTCACCTTCAGCATTAATGACCCATTCTGGTTCAATTATCCCTTTCTCCATTCTTTCCTTTATTTCTTATACTTCTAAATTTCCCTCTTGGGCTTGTCGGACTTCTTTTAAGGTTTGGGATTGAATCCAAAGGCTAGATAATACTCTTTTCCTCTCTTCTAGCCATTTATAGGATTCTAGTAACTAAACAGTCTTCCATTTCTCCAACACAATACTACTCATGAGCCTTTGATTTTTCTTACTTAAGGCATCTGCTACAACATTTGCCTTGCTAGGGTGATATTGTAAGGTGAAGTCGTAGTCTTCCATGTATTCTACCCGTCTTCTCTGCCTTAGGTTCAAGTCCTTCAGGGTGGTGATGTATTTAAGACTTTTGTGGTTTGTAAATAGTTCAAACTTTTCTCCATACAGATAACATCTCCAAATCTTAAGGGCAAAGATTACCACAACCATTTCTAAGTTGTGAGTAGAGTAATTTTGTTCATGCTTCTTGAGTTGTCTCGACCCATAAGCTACCACTTTTCCTTCTTGCATCAGAACACAGCCTAACCCTCTATGGGAGGCATCAGTGTAACTAACATAGGGCTTTCCACTTACAGAAAGGGTGACAATGGGTGCGGTAGTTAGTTTTTCCTTCAACAGTTGAAATGCTTCCTCACATTTGTCTGTCCAGACATACTTTACTCCTTTCATGGTTAACTGGGTGAGAGGGCCTGCTATTTTAGAAAATTCTTCCACAAATCTTCAGTAATATCTAGCTAAACCTAGAAAACTTCAAATTTTAGATACAATAGAGGGTTTCCTCTAATCCATTACTACCTCTATTTTTGCAGGATCTACTGCTATCCCTACTTTTGACACCACATGCCCTAAAACTACACTTCCTTCATCCAAAAGTCACATTTACTTTTCTTAGCATAAAACTGATGTTTCCTCAAGATCTGAAGGGTGATTCTTAGGTGTTCTTTATGGGTTTCCTCATCAGAAGAGTCTAAAAGGATATCATCTATGAAAACGATCACAAAATGATCTAGTTGAGCTCAAAACACTCTATTCATCATATCCATGAAGGCAATAGGTGCATTAGTTAATTCGAAATGCATCACCACAAATTCAAAATGACCGTAGCATGTTCTAAAGGCTGTCTTAGGTATATCAAACTCCCTCACTTTCAATTGATGGTATCCTGATCTCAAGTCTATCTTAGAAAAGTATGTCGCCCCTTTGAGTTGGTTAAATAGGTCATCAATCCTCAGGAGTGGATATCTATTCTTAATGGTCACCTTGTTCAGCTGTTGATAGTCTATACATAACCTAAGGGTTCCATCTTTTTTTTTTCACAAATAACACTGGCACTCCCCAAGGCGATGTACTAGGGTGGATATACTGTTTCTCCAATAGATCATCTAGCTGAGACTTTAGTTCTTTAAGTTCTGCTGGGGCCATTCTATAGGGTGTAATGGATATAAGTGCTACTCCCGGATGTAACTCGATTGTGAATTCTATTTCCCGATCTGGGGGTACTCGGGGTAGATCCTTAGGAAATACATCTGGGAACTCATCTACCACATGGTTTGGTATCGACCAGGTTCTCACTCTCTTCGGATAGGGTGCTAAGGAAACAAAAACACCCTTCTATTATCTTCAGCTGTTCCTTAAGAGTCGCAAAAGGCTTTACCAAGTTAGTGCCCATTTTATCAGGGAAATGTACCATACATCCATTAAGATGCCATAAGGTCAGGGTTTTTTGATTGCAGTCCATGACTACCTTATTCTTTGCTAACCAATCCATTCCTAAGATTACATCAAATCCTTTCATGCCTGTTTGGACCAAATCAATTGTAAATTCAAAGGTACCTATTCGTATAATGCTGAATGGACATCCTACTCTTACTATAACTGTTCCACAAGTAGGTGTCTGAATGTTAAGGGGTATAGACAATAATTTAGTAGTCAATCCTAGATCACCTCAACATTTCTTAGAGATGAATGAATGCGTAGCTCTTGAATCAAATAACACTATGATCCACGAGTTGTAGAGTAGGATTGTACCTTCGATCACGACATTGGGGTTCTTACTACTTCCTCCAAGGTACATCCAAGGTCGATCTGTATGATTGACTTGTTTCCCTTTATCTGCTGTTCTTGGGTTCACTCGGCTGGAGTTGTATGATGTAGCAACAGGTTTTCCTGTTGTAGTCTGCGGGGCATCGATGTCGAGGTTATTGGGAAATTTTGTGTTGGCGATATTTGCGGAGGAATCCGATTGCATTCCCATTACCATTTCGCATGCCCTGAGGGCAGTCCCGTTTTAGATGCCCTTTCTGTTGGCAATTAAAGCAAACGAGTCTGTTATACGATGTTCCCCTAGAATTCGAAGGGTAGGGTTGGTACCTCGAGTTTGGGTGTCTAGAGTTGTTAAAGTTGGAGGAATTCCTCACATTCCTACCAGATACTCTTAGGTTCAATGTTTGTTGTTGTCCTTCCAATTCTTATTCTATCAACATTGCCCGGTCGATTACTTCAGTAAACTTTTGTCCCATAAAAGCGACTACCCGAGATTGAATTGCATGCCTCAATCCCTTAAGAAACCTTTGAATCTTTCTTTCTTCTATGGCCACAAAATCTGAGGCAAATCTTGATAGCTCCAAGAATGTGGCCACGTCCTGACTTATTGTCAGACTGTTCTGTTGAAGTTGTATAAACTCCTCCATTTTAGCATCCTTAACTATTTCTCAAAAGCAATGATTATGGAATAGGACCACAAATTCCTCCCAAGTCAAAATTTTCACATCCCTTATGTGTTTCATGGAATCCCACAAAAAATCTACCTCTCCCTTAAGAAGGTAAGTCGCGAACTCCACTTGATACTCTGCTGGTGTCCCTACAATATCTAGCACCTTTTGGGTTTGTTTGGGCCATCACTCCACCACTAAAAGGTCGGGTTCTCCTATGAATCTTGGGGGATTTTGTTTCTAGAATTCTCGAAATAGCTTTGTTTTTCTTTTTTTAGTATTTGGATTGGGCACCGAGTTTGGTACTGCTCTTTGAGGTTTGGGGGCTGGTAAAGGCTATTAAAGGACAGGTGGTGCTTGATGATTTTGCTACTATTGTTGCAGTAGATTTGTCATAGCTTGCAAGCTTTGTAAAATCTAGTTCAATTGGGTGTTGGATGGGTTTTTGTTGCTCCTACTAGTTCCAGCTCCAGTCCTAGTCCTCGCCATCTAGAATGGTTATTAAGTTAGATTTCTGTTTTGCCAAACCATAATTCAAGAAGTCACTATAAGATTTACTAAGCCGATAATAGTCATAAGGAAAAGACAATTACATACGGTGTTAGATAAGTACAATAAAATAATCTAACACTCCTTGGTTCACTCCTCTCATATACAACTATCCAAAATGTGGAGGACTGTAAATACTATTAGATACACTAGAAGAAAACAGATACAATCACATGTCCACCTCCTCCTCGGGCTCCTTCTCGTCGTTTGAAACATCTATCACCAAAGTGGCTGAGGTCATAAGTATGACGGGGCTAGATACCGGTGTGGGGTCATCCACAGACATTTCTGGAGTTAGTGGATGGTACTTAGGGGATGGGGGTTGGTAAGCAGGGGGTGGTGCTGTAGGTGGGGCAAACGGCTGCCCCTAAGCAGCTGGGGGTGGTGGAGGTGGCTTGATGTGGACATGGGCTCTAGGTAGTGGCAACTCTATAGCTAACTGCATACCTAATATCAATTGTTGATACTCAACAGGGTGCCTCACCACCTTAGACATCTCCTAGACTATCCCTATCAAAGAAGTCACCCTATTTCGGATAATGACATCCTGATGGCTCTTAGAGAGATGTCCCCATCGCTGAGCTAACCCTACAATCTTAGCTCTCAGGAGGGTCTTGGCCTGGGTGCTAGTCACGGTCCTACAATTATCCCTCATATCTCTCTCTACCTCAAGCTAATGTATCAACAAGTCATCCCAAATAGATAAGTTCATCTGCACATAAGAGTTAGCATTAATACTCAGTTTATACTAAGAATAGAAAGTAATGAAAATGATGCATTCTACATGCAAGGGGTTCATTGCCCTAATGACCGAAAACCATGCTCTAATACCAACTTCTGTCACGACCCAACTTCGCTCTCACTGGGTCGCCACAGTGAAGGGTTTAAGGGTTGGCATAATAAACATGATCATAAATTAAAATGGTCCAAATAATATTACAGCAAGGTAGAAAGGCTAGCAGAACACTAGTGATATTTCTCATTACAGTATAGCCCAGAATAAAACTAGTTAACTCAAAAGCTTTAAAAGCAACAGGGTAGCAAGGGGACTTGTTCCTGCATGTTCATTTCCTTGGAAATTCATTTGATGCCTCAACTCCTAAAAATATCCCATAAGATAGGAGTGAGCTATGAAGCCCAGTAGAAAAATCTATGATTTCTATAAAGTGCAGGTTTAAATGCAATGTTGTAAAAAAAAAGGCAGGGCATGCATATGTCCCTCATAATTCTTCTTATCAATTCTAGGATCCATGCGAGTATGTCTTGCCCGGGCCAATTCAAGCCAATGGGGCCCACCCATGATTCATCTATCGTTATCAAGTCTAGTGGGGCTTACCCATGATCATCTAGCCCAATATCAAGCCCAGTGACATCAACCCATGATAGCCCCGAGTATTAAGCCTAGTCAAGTGCACCCATAATATAAACCCGGGGTTTTTTTCTTTCAGGTTGTTTCACCCTTATTCCTCCCTAGTGATGCAATCACGCAAGTAACGTATATTTTAAAGTCATTTATAGGAAAACATTATAATTAATAAAATAATTGGTGGGGATATCTTAAGGAAATGCAAAGGTTCCTACCCTGATAATACGTCTTGGTAAAAATAGGTCATCGATTCATGAACTGTCTGTGAAGGAAGGAAATACTAGCTTACATGTCATAATTATCTGAGATTTCCTAATAATTCTTACAAATTGATGATTGTTAATTTGAAGTGTCAAATATTTTAGGGAAACAACAAGGTTAGAGTTGTTAGTAAGGGTAGGCTCGGTGGGACGGATTCTTTGGAACCCTTCCCGTCTCTCGTCAGGAACGAAGTTGCCCAGTATCGGGGCCTAAGGGTGAAATCTTAGATTTTACCAAGGGGTCTAGTGACCTCACACTCTCCCATATTTGGGTTCCTCATATTTTTATAGGTGTAGTGGTAAAATTTTAGATTTTTTTCCATTTATAATGCAATTTATATGATTTTCTTTGTCAGAACATTGTTGTTGTTTAACAGAAAACCATATAAATGTTAGAAAAATCCAAAAAAAGATGGAAGGCCTCATTTGGTGTCATCAACACACCATAAAAATTTTAGGCCGAGGGAGTTTGGGACGCACCCACACGCGCCACCACCCGCTCGTGGAGAAGGAAGACAGTGCCTTCATCTTCTTCCTCGTGGGGCTGGGGGCTTCCCTCATTGATTGCCATTGATTAGTGGTCCTCTTGGCCATGCATGTGGCTTAGAGAATGCTATGGATCTGGACCTGGGCTACACACTCGGCTACATGGCGGAACCCTAGGGTTTCAGACCTGCAACTGAGCTTTTAGGCCTCTTCTCGTGTTTTTCTGGAGATATGTCCTTTATGAAAGTTGTTCATAACGTCGAGACGAAGAGGACCCAACTAGCCTAGATGAAAAATGTGGCCAGTGACCGAAGTTACGGCCTGGAGACCCTTTTCGGCAAGTTTGGCCTTCCAGCGCCATCCCAGCTCATGCACAAAGGTAGGAGGCCTCCCTTGGATGCTACAGAGGTCCTGAAGAAGCCTCATACTCCTGTGATAGGCCTCAGGCCCTGTATTGGCTTGCTATAAGCTTATAATAGGTGCACTCTCCATTTTTCCTCTCACGGGTTCTTTGGTTCATGGCGGTTGGGGGGTGTTGGTTTTACTGGGTTTGGGTAGTTTGAAGGAAGGGGAATGAAGGTACTATACCTCACTTCGAATGAGCTTTCCCTCTACCCCTCTATTCCCCGACTCCCCACCACACTTCCTCTCGGTTTCTCTTTTTCCCTCTCTAGAACTCTCTCTCCAATTCTTATGGACAACAAAATGGGGGAAAAGGCAGCAAGGTTAGGTATTTATAGAGGGAGTATGGGGGAGGATGCATCAGGTGAAGGGTGGTTGGTTGGCCGGTGCATGGGTTCCATCTCACGAGTTTCCCTTTCTCTCTCTCTCTCTCTCTAAATACATATATAGCTCTTGCTCTAAAACAGCCTCTAAGTGGTGGTCTAAGGGTACCTTGTGATCAACACAAGGGTTTCGAATGCATGGGTGGGGGTGTTCATGCGCATGCACCCCCACCTCTCTCTTGGTCTCTCTCTCTCTCTATCTCTCACTATATCTTTCTTTCTCTTTCTTTCTCTCTCTCTCTCTCTCACTATATAAACAACCACCAAAGGCCTTCCATGCCCAACACATGGGAGTGAGAAGATTCCATGCGAGAGTTTCCATGGAGACATTCCTCTCGATCTCATTCCTTCTCTCTCTATATTCTTCTTGATTTTCATCCTCCTTTCTCTTGTCGCGCCCAGATTTTTTCCAGTCGAGGAATACTCACACAGGCGGAAAAAATGCTGTACTCTCTCGTTAGAACTCACCCTACTAGAAGAATGAGTGCGACTAGGTTTGAATTGAAAATAGATTTGAATAAAGGGCTTTTTAGAAAAGATTTGGAGTCGCCACCTAACTTGATTAAGGTGAGTTAGGCCACCTAAAAACTAAGAATAATCCGAAGACTACACTTAGGGTTTTGGAAAACGATTTTGAAAATATTTCCTCAAGATAGGGTTTTTAAGAAAAACAGGTTGTTTGGCAACCTTTGGAAAACATTTAGCCCTTTTTGAAAAATAACTCCTTTTTGGTCTTTCGAAATCAGTGATCCTAGGTTCGGAGGTTGGTTATGTGTAGGGAAGACGCACTAAGCCATCACCTTACCCCGCCCTTTCGGTACCTACATGTCAATCTACCCTAGATTCACCTATGAGAGTCTTTAACTAACTAATGTTTAATCCTATCTACTTTGGAAAACAATGTTTGAAAAAGACATGATGCATGATATGCAAGTGCAATAGAAAAGAGAATTGAAAAATAGATTTGAAAAGAAATTGATTTGATTTTAGAAAAGATTTGAAAAGATATATTTGAAATTAGAAAGTTTTAGAATTTGGAAATTGAGATTTGAAAAGTAGATTTTTAGAATTAGAAACTTGAAATAGATATGGAATTGGAGATTGAAAAAGATTGTAGAATTGGAGATTTGGAAAGGTTTTGTGAAAATAGAAACTTGAAAAATGTTATGGAATTTGAAATTTGAAAAATGTGGAGACCGCACCCATGAGGGTTGCCTACGTATCCTTTTGGAGGAATCAGGTCAGTCATAGTTCGGACAAGAGTCCGATTGAGAATAGAAGAGTTGATTTGGAAGAAAGAGATTGAATTAGAAATTGGATTGGAAGATTGAGAGATTGAACTTTGATTGGAAGATTTGAAAGGATTTGATTTTGAAAGACTTGGTTTTAGGAAATCTAAACTTAAGAAAGAGAGGATTTAGAAAGGACTTGAGATTAAGAAGGACTGGACTTGAATGTTGGACTTGGAAGATTTAGGAAAGGATTAGATTTAGGAAATGTTCGAATTAGGAAAGGTCCGATTTAGGAAAGTTTCGAATTAGGAAAGTTTTCATTTTAGGAAAGTTTTTGGATTAAGAAAGTTTCAACTTAGGAAAGTTTTGAATTAACAAAGTTTTATTTTAAGAAAGGTTTTGAAATAGGAAAGTGTTGAATTTAGAAATGTTTTGAATTAGAAAAATTTTTGTTTAAGAAAGGTTTAGAATTGGCAAAGTTTCAAGTTATGAAAGTTTTGAATTTGGAAAGTTTAGAATTTTAGAAAGATTTGGAAATTTAGAAAGTTAGGATTTTGGAGAGATTTGGGTTTAGAGAGTTTTAACTTAAGAAAGTTTTGAACTTGGAAAGATTTGAAATTTAGAGAGTTTAAGATTTAGAAAGATTTAGAGTTTAAGTTTTAGAAAATCTTGAAATTAGGAAATGTTTGAATTTAGGAAAGGTTTGAAAACTTAGATTTGGAAAGTTGAGATTTGAAAAGAGATAGAATTAGGAAAAGGTTGCATTAGGAAAGGTTTGAAAATTGAATTTTAACATTTAGGAATGATTTTTGTGTTCAAGTTTTGGGAAGTAGAAGATTAGAAGGGTTTGAATTAGGAAAGATTTAGACCAGGAAGGGTTACAATTCCTATTTCCTAAAGCAAGGGATTGGATTTTGTTTCTAAAAGAGAATGTTTGATTTTGTTTCCAAAAACGGAGGATTAGATCTAGTTTCCTAAACGGGAAGATTTGATTTGGTTTCCTAAAGAGAGAATTTGATTTGACGCGGATTTGAAAAGGGGGGTTTTAGAAACCCTAGATTTGGAAGGCTATAGTTTTGACGTAGAAAATAGGTTTTGGAAATATGTATAGTTTTGGTATAGAAAACAAGAGGTTTTGGAAACCTAGGTTTTAAGGCAATTTTGAAAACCATGTTTTTGGAAAGAAAATTAGGGTTTTCCAATTGTTAGCTCTAAGGCTTGACTTGGACTTTAAGGAAAGAGATTTTTGGAAAGTGTATTTTTGGAAACAAGTTTTTGGAAGGAAATCCTAGAGAGGAGTTTCTAGAGGGAATATTTTGGGAAGAGAGTTTTTAGAAAGATTTTTGGTAGAAGATTGTTGGAGAGAGTTTTTGAAAAGATTTTTAAGGAGCGTTTTTAGAAAGTGGATTTTGGGGGGGAGGATTTTGGAAGGGAGTTGAAAAAAGGAGTTTTGGAAAATAGATTTTTGGAGGGGGTTTTTGAAAACAACTTTGGAAAGGAGAGTTTTAGGAAAGTACTTTGAAAAAGAGATTTTTGGGAGGAGAAACTTTTGAAAAGAGAGATTTTAGAAGGTATAAAAACATCTCACTTTTCTAAAGCGATTCTAACCATAAGAAGGCTAGAACCACTTTAAGAAAGCGGTTTCGAAAACAAGAAGATTTGAAAATATAGATCATAAAAGTCATTTTAAATGTAATACTTTCCTAAAGCAACCCTAGCCATGGAAAGGCTAGAATCACCCTAGGATTGTGATTTTGAAAACAAGTTTTGAAAAGGAGATTTTGATGCAATTTTGAAAACAAGTTTAATGCAAATTTTGAAAACGAGTTTGAAAACGATTTTTTGGAAGATGCAAGATCATGATATGCACAATGCAAGTTTGGAGTCGTGAACATACAAGGTTAAGGCTTCACCACATAATCAAGGGGGCTGAATCCACGTGGTCTCCGATTAGCCTAAAGGAAAGCCATCGACACGATAACCCTCCGATAGTCTAATCCTACACATGGATCGGGAGTCTCCTTGTTTCAAGCATGCAAAGAAAAGGGGGGAAAGAGATGGGGGATTAAAATAGAGAAAACCCAAGTGGGTTAGGAGAGAGAACAAAGAGGGGGAAGTGTGGAAATTTAAAGAGAAAGCCTACCGTATGCCTTGTTTATTTTGCGTGCCTTGCTCGTCTTCAGTCTTCGTCTTGATCTCCATCTTCAATCCTCAAGAGTTGTCTTCAATCTTCAAACTTCAGATTGCAGCTCTTTAAGTCTTCAAAGGAGGGTTGGAGGCTAGTATATAAGTGTATGGGAGTATGTATGAGTGTATAGAAGGCTAGGGTTTAGTGTATGGTGGCTAGGGTTTGGAAAACCTAGGGAGGCTAGGGTTTTTTGGAGTGTTCAAGCTTTGTATATGGAATATTGGTGTTTTTAGACTAAGTTTGCGGACCTCTTTCACGTTGGAAGAGGCTCTGTATTTATAAAGAGAGGAATGCACTGGCGCCTGTTACAATGGCGCCAGGCCAAAAATTACGCTGGCGCCACTAGGAGTGGCGCCAGCCCATTTTTTGGCTTGGCACCACTAGCCATTTAGGAAATGTTTAAAGTCGGCAAACAATGTATCTTTGACTAGATTTGAGCGCCTGTACTAGTGACTACCATGCAATTTTTAGCTTGGCTTCACTAGAAGTGACTTCGGAAAGTCTGGGAATGATTTGAAGAGGCCGGGAATGATCCGGAAGGCCGGTAAAGAGCAGGAACACTTAAAATAGTGTCCCGGAGGTATTTGACTTGAAAAATGAGGACAAGATATGTCGGAAGGGTTGATTGGGCCTTTACGGGCAAAACGGTCAATCGGATTGGGAAGCTGCCGGGACGGACTTGGACTGTCCCGAGAGAAGACTCGAGATTTGGGAACATTATTCAACATGTTCCCAAAGGTTGCTGGTTTGATTCCCAGAGCTGGTGTGGTTGGAAAAGGTGACCGGCCCACCAGGGGCAAAATGGTTATTTTGCACCGGGTTTACCGGAACTGGCTCAGAATGATCTGAAAGGATAAAGAAAGGTTGGGAACACTATAAAAAGCATTCTTGGGAAGTTACCGGTTTGATACCCAAAGCCGGTGTGGTCGAAAAGGTGACCGGCCCTCTAGGGGCAAAACGGTCATTTTGCACTGGGTTTGCCGAAATTGACTTGGAACGATCCGGAAAGGTAGAGGAAGGTTGAGAATACTATAAGAAGTAATCTCAGAAGGTTACCGGTTTGATACCCAGAGCCGGTGTGGTTCCCGGGGCGTTTGGATGCCTAGGGACAGAATGGACATCTTGACCGGAAAGTCTCGGAAAAGGCCCAAGGGGTAGTTTGGTCATTTTTCATCGAAGTGGGCTAGCAGGCACTGGTGTTGACCTAGGTTTTGAGTGTTTCTGCTACTCTGACGGTGGTCGCGTGATACAGGGGTTTATTGGCAATTCCCTATATCGACCTGTTTACGAGTATTTCCGCTACTCTGACGGTTACGATGTTTGCGAGTATTTCCGCTACTCTAACCGTTCGCGATCATTCTTGAGACTGCCTGATCTCGGGAAGCTGCTAAAGGGACTTAGCGCCTGAGAAGTCGACTTTCTCGGAAGGCGTGCCTAAACGGACATTTCTGCATTGGTGGGCTAGTAGCCGCCAAAGGTGGACCGTTCTACCATCTAGGGGACTTGGGGTCTCGTCCCGGTCGACCGGTTTAAAGGGACTTATTGTTTCAAAAAGATCCTCTTCGAAAAACGTGCCTGACCGTCTCGAGGAATAAACTGTCTCGAGAGAGGGATTGGAATTGAAAAAGGGTCTTATCGTCTTCGGAAAGGCGTGCCTGATTTGGAACCGTTTAGAGGAATAAACTGTCTCGAGAGAGGGATTGGAATTGGAAAGGGGTCTTATCGTCTTCGGAAAGGCATGCCTGATTTGGAATCGTATCGAGGAATAAACTGTCTTGAGAGAGGGATTGAAATTGGAAAAGGGACTTACCGTCTTCGGAAAGACGTACTTGATTTAGAACCGTCTCGAGGAATAAACTGTATCGAGAGAGGGATTGGAGTTGAAATTGGAAAGAACAATGCCCTTAAGGGCATTTTGGTGGTTTTGCCTTTATTTGGGCCTGGCGGGCCTGCAAAGCGATGGACAGACGGGATTTGGGACTTAGAAAGTTGGTTTCGATTGGAATATGTCCATATTGACTTGAGCATAAGTCTGGACGGAGTGTAGACTGCCGAGCGGTAAAAAATGGGGTGCTTATATCTCTACATTTCCATCTCTCTATATTTCCATTGGCTGCACGGGCATCACTTGCCTAGCAAGTGGATGGCACATGGTGAGAAGTGTGTGCTAAATAAATCCATGCATGTGATTTAGTGAGGGTGTGTTCTAAATTATGTATAGTGTGATAAATGGTGTATCTATTAAACATCCATCATGCAATATAATAAGGCATTAATTTTTGCCATATGCACAGCCTAGGGGAGGTGTTTTACATGTAATAAGTATATGGGGTAGTTGGCCATGCAAAGTTGGTGGAATGGAGTAAGTCTGAAAAAATGGAAGAGAGCCCCAAGTTTCGAAGCGGCTAAGCTTGGGACTTCAAATTTTATCGAACGCTCAATCTGAAACCATAGGCAGTAAGTTCTCAAAAAACTAGTTGGTTTAGGCTCAAATTTTGCACGATTCTAACACCGGGTGAGAGAGAAAACTCAAACCGAAGTTTCAGTGAAATCAGTTGCGAATTTCCAGGTGCAGTAGCTTTTGGGGACCTTTTGGAAAATCAAATCTCCTTGAAAATGCATTCCGAGAACTCAAGGGATCGGGCTCGAAATGTAGATAATTTTAGACACTTGATTCGTCAAAAACTGTTGAGAAATGAGGGAGAAACCTAAGTTTAAACTTGGGTGAAATTTGGTGCGAATTTGTCCGGTATATTGCAGTTTGGAGCCCCTCTTTAGGAGGTCGAGTTTCTAAGAAGCCAAGATTCAATATATGGATAGGGTTGGGCTCGGAAAAACCTCGCTTTTGACTTATAATACCGATGGTTGGGTCTATTCAGTCCTGCTAGGGACGAAATGTAGTTGAAGGGAAAATTGTTGGTATTACAAGCTTCCCTAGCAAGCTTGGTTGAATTGTTTCAGAAATGTCAAGGTAGAGTACCCCACTTGTAGGCACCCTTAGAACGTGCACTAGTGTTATTCTTCATAAGGAACCAAGGAACCAAAGACCCAAACCAGTGGGCATCGCTGGTAGGCACGATTGGCTGCTCATCGGTGAACAGTAGCATATTGTTTTTGAAGAATTTCCTCAACAAAGCTCGTTGGTAGGCGCACTGAGACTTTGCACTAGTGCAATAAAAAATACCCATCTTTAGAGGCAACCAGTGCACCCCGCCGGATGGTGTGCTTGAGGGCGCACAGGATTGCCCTATCGGTTTTGTTATGTTTTGCTTTTTCAAACCTCAGGCTATGCACTGACAAGTGAAAAAGCAGCTGATAGCAACCTTGGGAGTTTGTGGGGGTCTTTTCAGCCTTTCTCCCACACTCCAAGCAACCTCTTTTGCATATAATCCTAGCTTAAATCAATCTCTGCATCACTCATGACATTTGAGAGATTTTTAACTTTTGGCAAGAAAGGTTTTTGAGTCTTCCTTCTTCATCTAACAAGTTCTTGAAAGCTCAAGGAAGATTCTTTACCATATTTTTCTTCGATCCATTTGAGAGATGATGATGCCTTGAAGGAGTTCAAGTCATTGAAAGACTCATTAAAGATTCGGTGAGATTCCAACAATTTGTGTTTTATTTTCTGCTCATGGTTTGATTTAGATTTCTCATTGCTAACACAGACTTGAAAAAAATGAGTAGAGACCTATTCACCCCCCTTCTAGGTCTATCTTTTGTGATTTAATCCATATCACTAGAACACTGATTTTCTCAAAACTCAACCTCCCAAACATGATAGGATAAATGCATTGGCATTATAGGTTGTGTGATAAATAAGATGCATAGAAATAAACAGTACATTTCTAATGACCACATGATTCGTCCTTTCCATCCAATTTGATTCTTACGATTCCTGATCCTTAGGTTGGATGTCCTCATATGCGACTCATGATTGTATGGACTTTAACCCAATCACCCTCGATGTATTTTAGACCCTCTCTCTTGTCAAGGCCTTGGTTAATAGATTTGTAAATTGTGATATTACCACATGATTTCACTTAGTTTATATTAATGATGCCATTACTCAAATAAAATCTCATAGTACTATATTTTTTTTCCTTATAGGTCTGGACTTCTCATTATAATAATGGTTATGAACTTTACTAATTGATGCAGTACTATGACAGTGATTAACAAAGGAGGAATCCGTTTCTTCCATAATGGGATTTTATGTAATAAGTCTGTCATCCAATTTGCTTCCTCGCTAAAGCTAAAGCAAATTGTTCTGAACAATTTATTCGGATTAGTCAACAAAAATAAAAAATTTAAAAATAAATGTGGATTCCTTTGTTTTCAGGTTTTTCATTGTGGGACTGTAACTTGAAATTAGATTTCATGTATTCAACGTACCCAAACAACAGAACAAAAGTGGCCTATAATAAAAGGTTGATGCTAAGGACAGCCCCGAATGGTGGGGCCCAACTAACGTGGCAGACAACCATTGGCTATGTC
This sequence comes from Euryodendron excelsum, assembly GCA_033060915.1. NCBI lineage: Eukaryota > Viridiplantae > Streptophyta > Magnoliopsida > Ericales > Pentaphylacaceae > Euryodendron > Euryodendron excelsum. The sequence continues at coordinate 35,778,465 of CM065390.1, read as the reverse complement.
GGACAACTACGACTGTCCTCAACATCCCTCATAATAAAATGAGCAAAAAAAAAAAAAAAAAAAGGTATAGCATTGTCAGGCATAAATGAACTTTTACCTCTGCACCCAAACTAAACCATTTTATTAAGTGCACATCGGTGATACGTGGCCATAATAATTCAAGAAAAGGCTAAAACCAATCCATTGACAAAACATACACTCCCTTTCTCTTTTTGTTTGACGTTCCATCGTAGCTTAGAGACCTTTCCTCACAATAAATCATCAACCACTGGAGAAAGTATTGAATGCCACGTGAGCAAATTAGGAAGCATTTACTTCCTACAAATGTCGAGTTCTGAACAAACACCACTACAAATTTTGAGTTACAACTGTATTAAATAGCCTATAATTGATCTAAAATTTAGGCATTAAGTTTTAGAGGGGCACTTCTTCTGATGAAATTATTACAAACAATATATTTTCTAAAGCTTTTGAATGTTTAAGGGGCCAACATGCTTATTTGAGGTCAAATTTAAAAACTATACCATACATCTGTAAAATGTAAAATTTAGGAAGGGCTATGGCCCCTCCATGACCCCTTACCTCCGTGAATAAGAGGCTTTTTAGCTTTGGATATTGGTAATAGGTCTTGGTAGGAGTCATTTTAGCTGGGATTACGAACTCGTACAAACCCTACCAAGTGAGATAGGGATGCACAAACAATAGGGAAGAAACTTAAGCATATAGTTACAGGAAATTAAAAAAAGTTGTGTACACACGAAATTCAATAAGCCTACCAATACCCGAGAAAGTTCAATTTCTGTAAATGCACAGCAACATATCATGTATCACATACACATAGAGCTTCTGGAAAAACAGGTCAATGTATCTGTCCACTGTTGCAAAGTATCTCCGCTGCCAATTTTTACTGAAGAAAAGAGGTGCAATGACACTCCAAAATCCCACAGCATATGACATAGCCACGCAAGAAAAACAGAGGTTCATCAATGATCCCATTCTCCTCTTTGGGCCTTTCTTCTTTTTTATGATCATCTTTATTTCTGTCGTCAACATCTTGGCCCTCTTCATCTGAGCAATCTTTTTTGTAGTGGTTCTCCACAAACATTTGGATAACTTATGTAGCTAGCTTCGGTAAATGTGAAGATATGTTGGACAAAAGGGACTGCCTGGCAGATTATTGAGAGCAACACTGAAAGTAGAACGCCAATCGAGTTGCACAATTTCCCAAGGTATTTTTCCAGTTAGCTTGTTGTGAGACAGGTCCAAACTTTCTGAAGTTTTTAGTATTCCAAAGGATCGTGGAAAATTGCCTGTCAAATGATTATGGGATAGATTCCGTGAATGGAGTTCTTGTAGCTAACCAATTTCAGAGGGGATAACACTAGACAAACTGTTGGCAGAAAGGTCAATGCCAGTCATTAGAGTGAATGGCACACATTGGAAAGAATATGAAACACCTTTTGTGGTAAAATCAATTGGCACCCATGAACTTGACTGGGACTTCTTTCTCCAAACCAAGTTTTTCTCCGAGGCAAGAAGGAATGTTCCCTGAGAAGTTGTTCTTTGAGAAATCTAGGAATTGTGTGTCTTGCATTTGACATAGTTGCATCGGAATGAAGCCTTCAATGTGGTTTCCTCCTACGAGGAGTGCTCTCAACTGAGGAAAGATTGGTAATTTTGGTACTGCTCCCGTAATGTAGTTGTTTCTAGCATCCAGAATGGTCAATGAGGGGCTATTTGACAGGAAGGGGGAATACTTCCAACAAAGTGGTTGTCATGAAGGAGCAACCATTTCAACTGCTTCATATTACAATCTTGTGGAAAGCAAATCACCTTCTAAGCTATTGTTTGACAGATTTAGGTACGAGAATGAAGAGTTTTCTGTTAGGGGTCGTGGAATTTGTCCGACCAAGTGATTGTTGGACAAGTCCAGGTGTTGTAAAATTTGCTAATTCGCCTAACATGGGATAATGTAGTGGTACCATTCAGCCTGTTAGTAGATACATCAAATCGATATATATATATATAGTCTTGGGAAAAGAGCATTGATGTTCAAAGGCAATGGCCCCTCAAAGTAATTGCCGAAAATGTCTAATTCAACAAGAGGGGATGAAACATTTTTGTAACCTTGAGGAAACTTACCACTAAACATGTTTCTTCGCGGCCTCAAGACAAACGAAACATTGTAGAGCATCCAACCAGGAGCAGACCCTGTGAGGAAGTTGGCAGAAAAATCAAGAGTTTGCCAAGCATGCTGGGTCGAAATGAAACTCGGGATTCCATAATTTCTTTGATGGTTCAGCTTACAGCCTGCCAATAATAAATGTTTTAACTAGAATGAAGGTTGCCATGCTAGAGTTTCGGTATCAACTTCTATTTGGTTGTATGAAAGGTCAAGATATTTAAGTTTTGAGAGATTAGCAAACCTTGAGAATGGTACTGGACCTTGAAAATGGTTATAAGAAACATCAATGGGGTGGGGTCAATAATTGTGAGGTTTCTAAAAATCGAAGAAAGATTTCCCCGAAATTGATTCCTTGACAATCTCATATAGCGGAGTGATGGCATATATGTTACCCCAACATGGATGCACATCCCCTTCAATTGAATTGTCTGACAGATCCAACTGTTGTTGTAGGTTAGGCAGTCTGCATAATTCTGCATTGTAACTCAAAACTTTCATCAAGATTGTGGTAAATAAAATTTAGCATTAGATAATGAGTTACGTCAGATTCTGATAGATCATATGGAATTCATCGGTCATGACGGGAAACAAATGACTCAAGAACTACTGACTTGGTTATATCAGGTTTACAGACTAATAAGTTCAGTCTCAGTATTAAATTTGTTGTTTCACATTTATTGGAGACTAATGTACTAACTTGATTATATAAGGTTTACAGATAGTCTTGATATTAATTTGCTGTTTCACATGTATTAGATAAAATTTGTGAAAATATCTTGATATCCCAATTGTATTTTTTAGTATTTTGTAAAATGTAACATTGATTAATTTTTTTTCCCTCTTATTTTTCTTGTTTCTTCTTTACCGCCCATTTGCTGGCTTAGATAATGTTGAAGCTGTGTACTTAAAACTGTTTCACATGGAGCTTATAGAACAGCAAGGAGGCTCACCCAATGTTGGCTTCTGTTCCTTTGTCTCTACAGTGAAGTGGCCCTATATACCTAAATTTGAAAGTTGATCCAACACAAAAAATAAATAAATAAATAAATATGGCAGCATTGAAGCTGTTTTAGTACTTCATGTCAGCCAACTACTTTCAAATTTGGAATCTGGAAGGTAATTGTCTGATAGGATCAGCACTTGGAAAATCTAAAGAACACGTAAATAGATGTACCATTATATAGATAGATAGATACAAACTGGCTGAAAATCGCGAGCCAGAAGTAAAGACTATTTAAGTTAAGAACTAGATCTGACCTTCAGGGGAGACCAATCCGCTGATTTTATTGCCTGGGAGGTCCAATTCTTGCAACTCTGGGAGCTGTGGAAACAAACTAAAATCTGGAAACCATGGCAGTGGCTCTGTTTCCCTGGCAGAGTATAAGAAGAACCTCGTAACATGGGAGGTCGTGGTGTTACAGTCAATCCCATGCCATTGGCAACAATCATCGGAAAACCACCTTGAGAGAAGTGACGAGCCGGGCTGGTAGCTCATAGAGTATCTTATTTGAAGGAGAGCCGTCTTTTCTTCTTCCAAGCAACCTGTGCACAGTCGTCCATAACATAAACAACTGATCATGATAAGCATTACAAGCCATGTTAGAAGGCAACCGTTGGCTCTGGTATGCTCCATTGTTTAGCAGATGATAGCTTGTTTGGGAAAGAGAGAAACTTCTTTCAAATCCCACCTTGTTTCCCTTCTCTAGGTCCAGTCGCTTATGTTCTGCTATGTGCTGGCTAGGTGGTGGTGGTGGTGGTGGTTGTAGTTTCTTTTTTCTTTTTCTTTTTTTTTTTATGTTTTAACTTCTATGAACTAGGCGAGAAAGTTTTAATTGAAATGTGTGGGACAACTAGGAAAAAATGAAGAAAGAAAAATAAAAGATAGACACAGAGGAAGAGTCTATTGCTCCACTTTTGTCCAATGTGTGGGACAACTATGAATGACTCCAAGCGAAAGTTACTTGAAATTTCTTGGCAGGACCATGTTTCACGGCAAGTTGAGTGATGGTGCGAGCTTAACGCTCAGATTCAAGGCAAGGCCAAATTGTTTTGAAGACTTCTTTTTGAGAGGAAAGATTGAAGAAAAGGGACCAACAAATTGCTATACACCTTTGACTGCCCACTCAAATTAGTCAACAATCAGTGTCTCAGCTGAGCTAGTAGTCATGAAGCAACAACTAACCATCAGTTATGGCTGCAATTGTGGTTAGCAATTTTCTAAGCCATTAGTTCGGCCTGAGCTTTCATGTGGCGGTGAAAAGGCAACCATTAAGTGGCTAGTGTTTATATGAAGCTGACTTCAATCATCAATGGGAAGCCCATTTTTCCGGTAAAAAATTTAACTTGGCCTTGGCATTTCATTCCACAATCACGCGGGTTTGAGAGGTTGTATGGTCATGAATATGGAAGTCTATTTCCAGTATATTTTTCCATATCTTATTTTCAAGTGTCAATGCAATCTCTCGGACGACAAGCAGGGCCGGCTCGACATTGTTGGGGCCTAATGCCAAAAATTTTGATGAGCCTGTTTCATATTTTTAATAAATTTATGAAATTTGTATATCAAATTATATTATTTTTCTTTTTGATAAGGCTTTTTTACAATCTTGAAATTTAGATAATACTAGAAGTCTGGAAATATACAATAATAAAATTTCATTTATCACCGTTGACTATAAGATTATAGATATAGATGAAAACTTGAATTTGGTGCAACTTTTATAGCCAAATAATAAAAAAGTTATATTTAAATTAGCAATATTTTTACTAACAACAACAAAACAAATAATGAAATAAGATAAATTACAAAGAAAGTTATTCAACAACAAAGATAAAATATTAATTTTTAATAATGTCAAATAACATAAAGATTAGTGTTGTACTAACACAAAAGGAAGAGTACTAAATGATGATATGCTAGTGGAAAAAATGAATTATATAAGATGATGGAGTTATTTGAAATTGATTACATTTGATAATTTATTTTCAGTTTGTGCCACGTATGGAGAGAGAGAGAGAGAGAGAGAGAGAGAGAGAGTTTTATACATTCAGACTATTGGTTTTTTTTCTAAATTTCTTTATTTTGTAGGGAAAGAAAAAATTTATTTAGGAGACTTTTAGCCTATCTTATCTTGAAAGAAGTGATAATCATGAATTTATATTTATATTTTTATTAAAATAATTCGTGCAGTTAATTTTAGGCTTTGTTTTTTTTTTTTTTTTTTTAAAGATTGAGGGGACTTTTACAAAGAAATTATATAAAAATTATTTTAGACTAAAATTGTAATAAATTATTATTTAAAAAATTAAGGGCCCTAAAAAATTAGGAGCCTTCATTGCCTAAGGGTTGAGCCGCGGCTTGTATTTTGTTACTTTCAACGGGGTTAGACATTTTGATTCCAAGATCACGTGGTTTGAAGGGTTTGTGTGGCCAGTGTGAAGTCTATTTCAAGTATACTTTTCCTGATCTTTTTTTTAGCTGTCAGTGCATTCTCCATGACGACTAGCTATGAAATTCTAGGCAAAAGCAATTTGGATAATGATACTAACTAAACTTAATTTCTGTATTTCGTTACTTTTAGTAGGGGAAATAGTTTCGATTGTTTTCCTACTGTCTTACTCAGTGGGGGAAAATGGTTGAACTAATAGTCTAGATCAAACAATTTATCCCACATATATAGGACTATTTAGTCTTATTTAATCCCAGGAAACGAGGTGAGACAGATAGTCATGGAACAAGATGTGTGTGAGTAAGGTATGTACTGACCAAAATACCCTTTACATAAACTTGCATATATTATTCTATATTATGTATAAAAATATAATATAATGTAACATAATATAATATAATATATATGTATTAATAATTATATATATATATATCTTATTTGTATTTTTCGTAAGCCTTGATCCGCTCCACGAACCACGAAGATGAATATCAGAAAGCCTATAAGAGCAGAAGATGATAAAAATGCGTCAACCCTCTTTGAGCTGATGGCACTCCGAAGATTAAGTTAGACAAGGCCGACCTAGCATTGTAAAATGCGGGCCTTTTAGCCCATAATTATATATACATTAATATATTTACATTATATTAATAATATAGCATATATCTTATCTGTTAATATATAATTATACATATATTAATATATTCTACCTGTTAATATTTTAAGACAATATTATTTATTATTAATATAGTGTTTCTTATTATATATTAAATTATATTCTATTTGTATTAGTAAGAGTAACATAATCATTTCTTATATTTATCCTAGTCCAACAAAAACAAACAAGTTTGGGATAAGGTTGATCCCTAATTTTACCCCATGTGAAACAAACATGAGATCAAATGGACCATTGGGACTATAAGGGACTACTATTCTAGGGACGGTTAGTCCTAGGACTTCTAGTTCAGGGACTCCTTATTTGTTCGAGAAGCAAATGAGGTCTTGGGGTTTGGTGAAGCCTCCACTTTGATGAGACTTTTTTTGGTTGACAAAAATGACCCCACAGTAAGAAGTTGTACAATTTACACTTTTTAGTTTTTTTTCTCACTTAATACAATGGTAAATTACAACATCCCATTTGAATCTATTTAGATAACCACCTCATACACCATAACATCTTTTGCGGGCTTTCACGACTCAAACTCCTTTTCCCTCACAAACTCCATCGTACAGTCCGACAAAGGTTTCAACTCCGGCCAACTCCTACAGATCTTCACCGTAAACATCATTCGCCATACTCCTTCACTGGCGTGGACAATCATCACCATTGTAGGTAGGGGCGGAGCTAGGAATTTGTTTTAGGGGTGCCAACATTTTTTTTTTTTGCGTTATGGTGTCCAAGTTTTTAGTCGACTACTTTTCCAAACTTCACATAAACCATATAAACTTTATATTTTAAATATTCTTTGCACATATTTCTAAATTAAAGCAATAAAAAAATTTTTACATGAAAAACAAAATCAAGTTCTATTCAGTCTTAAGAAAATATAGTTTTATTTATTGCTTTGGTTTTTTGTTTTATATATTTGAGAGATAAGCCTACATGTTAAGATGGGTGCAAATTAAAGCCAAACTATTGATTTTTTTAAGTTTTGGTGGGTGCTCATTAGAACTCACAATCTTTTAAATTTAATGGGCTAGGAATTTAGATGTAGAAGAAATAAGATGAATAAGCCTTATAGTCCACTATATAAAATTTTAATATTATATTAGATTAGAGTTTTAGCTTTAAACTATGGGGATGCTACTCTAATAGACTTTTTTTTCTGAAATTATATATACATCTTACATAAAGAAGATTGTACAAAAATTAGGGGGTGCCAATACAAAAATCGAGATGTCAATACATAATTTTGCTAAAACACTATGTATATATTACATATAATGTTATTGCACAAAAGATGGGGGGTGCCAATACAAAAATTAGGGTGTTAATACATTAAAATTTTGCTAAAACACTATGTATATCTATTATATATAGAGGTATTGCACAAAAGGTGAGGGTGCCTACAAGGGTAGCTCCTCCCCAGAGCCGGCCCTGGGCTAAAGCAAGCTCAGCCTAAGCTTTAGGGCTCCCTCAAAAGCCCAAAATTTGTGGTCCCAATTGTTTAGAGGTGTTATATAGTGGCCCAGAATAAATAATTAAATGATGTTTTAATAAGAGGCCTAATTTCAAATAAAATGCCCAATTTCGAATAAAAGGCCCATTCTGTACTTGTATGCTAGTGGGGCCTATCAAAAACCAATAATAGTCGTGAGTCCATAATTGTATAGAGGACCTCATCTCTGAACTTCGATTGAGACCCTAAAATCTCAAGGTCGGCCTGCTTTGCCCTGATTGTAGGAAATTTCTTTTCTAGGTTTTACATTTTATTTCGCTTCACCATTGTTCGTGAAAGTGGTTGGATGTATTCTGTAAGGGATTATTGGTGAGAGCTGTTTTCTGGTTTCACAGGTTACTACGCTTTACCATTGTTCATGAAAATCGTTGAATGTATTCTTCAAGCCATTACTGTTGACACTTGTCTCAACAACGGATTCCACCTCAGTTCAATATCATCTACGATCACTTGGGAGGACTCACAACACTATCTCGATGCCGATAACTATTCTTACTTCACATTCCACAAGTTCGTACCTATTCGGTGGCTACCTATTCCATAGGTTCATATTTAATTCTATACGTATGTGTGTGCTTTTGTTTAGTGAAATATCTAATGCTCGGATTCATCACTCTGTCACTAAACTAATAATGTAATTGGGTTGGACGGCACTACATGATTTGATGATTTCCTGCAACTGAAAAAAAAAAAAAGGACTCAAATGTTGGTTTGTATTGCTGTGAGATGGAGGTTCCGATGATGATCATTAATGGCATATGATCTCAACTTTGGGTTTTCATTTCTGAGTTGTGCTTATCAATTTCCTATAATTTGGTCAGGTTAAATTTAATTTTTGTAATTTGTTGGGTTTGTAATTGTGAATTATCCTATTTTGTGTCATGTAATGAGTTAGAGCTCTTCTTTCTTCTTTTGATTTGTGTGATGTTTGTATGAGATGAAGTCTAGTGTGTAGAGGGGTTGAGTTTGAGTGAGTGGATGAGTAAAAGAAGGCTTTTCAGCTGACTTCCCTCAGGTGATGTGATTGAGTGTTGAAGTGCACAAAAGAAGCTTCTCTAGGAAGACTGAGAGCTACTAAAATTTTTTCAAAATAGAGGACCTTCCCACTAGGCGTAACCAGCCAGCCCACTGGCGCGCTCCAACAGAGGATCTCGCCTCTAGGTGTGGTTAGCCAGCCTACCGACTCGCTTCATCAAAATCGAAGGATACCAAGCCAGAGAAGCCCGCCACTAGGCACGCTTGGTCAGACTACCCAGATCTGCTTTACAGACCTCGAACCTTTCGCCAAAAAGCTGGAAAAAGGTTGGTAGCCTTCTTTGACGATTGTGAGAGACTTTTTCCTCTCTTCTCCCACACTCCAAGCAACTCCTTGGAACACATAACAAGGGAAAGACAATCTCTTAAGACTTATATGATTTTGGAGAGATTTGTAACTTTAGGCCAAAGAGTTCTTTCCAAGTTTTCCATCTACACTTGAAGTGCTAAAAGAAATAGGAAGACTCCTTCAGCATTCTACCTTTCCATCCATTGAAGAAGAGAATATGTCTTGAAGGAGTTCAAGCCATCAAAAGACTCATCGAGGATTCGGTGAGATTCCAAGTGCTCATGAACTGGTTCGTGGACTTGGACGGAGTACAAGCTGAAGATACAAACCTGGAGTTGTGGATTCAACATGTGTAAAGGGTTGTAAGATCTCTTATACTATTGGTTCTTTACATAGTGCTTGGTTGCAGCTAGACGAAGACCCATGATTTTCTCCCACAATGGTTTCCACACTAAAAATCTTGTGTGTTCATGGTTGTGTGATTTACTATCTATTTGTGTGTTGATTCATATTAATCTTGCTAACACATTTTTAAAATTGGTAGAGACCTATTCACCCCCCTTTAGGTCCATCTTAAGGGTATAAATCCATATTACTCAGAACACTTTGTTTTCTCAATTGGTATCGGAGCGGGACACTCTTAAAACTTGTTTTCAAAACTGTGTTGCTTAAGTGAGGTCCTGAAAGTGTTTTTAGTATCATGGATATTCCTAAAGAGGGTGGCTCTATTGTTCGACCTCCGTTGTTTGATGGTTCAAATTTTCCCTATTGGAAAGCTAGAATGGGTGCTTTTTTTAAAGTCTATTGATGAAAGAGTTTGACTTAGTGTTTTACAAGGTTGGACTTATCCAACTAAACTTGTTGAAAATGTGCATTTTCCTAAACCGGTATCTGAATGGGGCAAAACTGATTTGGAAGAGAGCGGATGAAATAGTAAGGCTATGAATGCCATCTTTAACAGTGTCACACTTGAAGAGTTTCGTCGTATTTCAAAGTGTGAGATTGGTAAAGAAACATGGGATATACTAGAGATCACTTATGAAGGCACCAGTGTTGTTAAAATTTCAAAACTTCAAAGGTTAATCATAAATTTTGAAACTCTCTTAATGGAAGACAATGAAACTTTTGACGCTTTTTATATCAAACTGCGTGACATAGTAAATTCTAGCTATAATCTTGGAGAGAAAATTCGTGACTCTAAAATTGTTAGAAAAATTTTGAGATCTCTTCCAGAACAGTTTCGGGCCAAGGTTGCAGCCATAGAAGAGAGCAAAGATGTTGATGCTCTCAAAGTTGTGGAGCTTGTAGGTTCGCTTCAAACTTATGAAGCCAACGTGAAACAGAATAAGAGAACCAACAAGAACATGACATTTAAGTCCATTAAGGAAGACCTTGAGAATTCTATTGATGAAGACCTTCATTTTGACCATGCTGAGATGGCCTTGAAATTTAGGAAGATTCTCAAGAATAAAAAGTTCAATTCCTTTGAATTAGGAAAAAAGTCTAAAGAAAAATTAGATGAGGGACAACAAAGCCCTAGAAAAAAGACCTTAACATCTCAGCAGACCAAAGTAGTTCAATGTTATGAATGTCATGGTTATAGTCATATTTCTCATGAATACCCCAACAAGAAAAAGAAAAAGAATAAGGTCATGGCTTTCACTTGGGAAGATGCTGAAACTGAGGACTCTGAAGAATCTTCTTCTGATGAAGAAACTAGTAATCTTATTACATTTGTTTCTTCTTTGCATGATTCTCCTAAATACTCCTCATTTTCATCCATTTCTATTTATGATATTGTAGATACTAATAGTGTATAGGAATGTGAGACAAGTTCAAGTGGTTCTAAAAGTGAAGATGATGACATACACTAAGCATACAGAGAATTATATGAAGAATGCATGAAGTTGAAGGGTTACAAGTTGAAAGTCACCATCAAGAACAAGACCGTGCAGAAGGAGCAAGATGCTCTCAAACAAGAGATCATTCATGTAGAAGCTTGTGTAAATCAACTGGAGGTGCTAAAAGAGACCTTGTCTATCAAAGTCATTGAAATGGAGAAGAAATTACATACTAGCACTAATTCCAAAAAGGAATTGGACGAAAGGTGGTGTGTTTGGAAAAAGAGTTAGCTGTTGTTAATGCGACAAGATTGATTTTACCTCTGATTTTTTTTATTAGAAGATTTACAAAAAGAATAATAGAGAAAGAATAATATGCATTAGAAGAATGTATTTTCTAAGCTGTTAGGGTACTAAAACACTCCAAATGGCCTCAGAAGTCCGTAAAACTAGATATGTGGCAAGGTCTCGGTACAAGTGACATGTGAAAACAAACGGCATGGTCGCTAGACCCTCGGTTTGAGAGTTGTGACAATTTTTTCCTTTTTTTCCCTTAGCTTTTTCTATAAACCAGTTTTTTGAGCCATTATAGTACTAAAACCCCAAAACAGTCTCAGAAGTTTGTAAAACTTGACACGTAGCAAAGTCTCGGCACAAGTGACTTATGAGAACAAACTGCATAATCGTCGGACTCCTAGTTTGAGATTTGTGACAATTTTTTCCTTTTTTTTCTTAGGTTTTTCTTAAAACCAGTTTTTCAAGCCATTAGGGCACTAAAACCCCAAGCGGCCTTGAAAGTCTGTAAAAATTGACACATAGCAAGGTCTCAATATAAATGGCGGTTGGAAACAAACGGTATGGTCACCAGATTCCCAGTTTGAGAGTTATGACAATTTTTTTCTTTTCTCCTTTAGCTTTTTCTTAAAACTAGTTTTTTGAGCCGTTAGGGTACTAAAACCTCAAATGGCCTCAGAAGTCCCTAAAACTTGACATGTAGAAAAGTCTCTGCACAAGTGACATGTGGGAAAAAACGACACGGTCGCCGAACTCCCGATTTGGGAGATGTGACAATTTTTTCCTCATTTCAGTTTGCTTTTTCCTAAAACTAGTTTTTCGAGCCGTTAGGGTACTAAAACCCTCCAACAGCTTCGGAAGTCCATCAAACTTGAGACATAGTAAGGTCTCAGCACGAGTGACGTGTGGAAACAAACGACACGATCATTGGACTCTCGGTTTGTGAATTACAATACTCTTTATTTTATTACTTGTATTATATATAAGTTTTTTCATTTCATGTTTTTAAAATATTGAACTTATTATTGTAAGAAAGAGTAAATGTTTTTTTGCTTAGTTTTGATCTTCTGAAACTCAAGTTGGCTGAAGGACTTATTAGTATGGACCCATTGTCAAAAGTTGATGGAGAACTATTGGGTCCAAATTTCTACAAAGTTTTTGTTAAAAATGCTTGAAAACCTTACGCTCTCTTAGAACGACCTCACTAGGACATTAAAATTGTTGGAGAATCTATTGGCCGTCATGTAGCTTGGTATTCTTGTTATGTAAATTACATTTTTATTTCAATAAGCCCATATAATTACATGCATATATATTAGTTATCTTTATATTGTTCATTGTTATATTTGATATTTATATGTTTTTTTCTTTTCAGGTTATTCCCAAATAATATGTCGATGGTGTTTCTATATGGGCTTATTTTGAGATAAATTATGTAATTTTTGTTTTTGTTGTATGGATTTGGATTTAGATTTGGATTTGGGGTTATTTTGTGAGACACTATGTAATTTATTTTTTGTTGGATGGAAAACAATGGGAGAATAGTATTTGTTGGTTCGATAGATGTTTAAAAGATATATTACTTGCTTGGTTAAGTGTTTTTGTAAGTACTTGGATTTAAAGGAATGGATGAATTTTGTTATTTGGATCATGTTAAATGTATATTTTATCAGGTTAAAAAAAATTACAAAAATTATTTGTAATGTACCGAAAAAGGATTTTTTTTAAAAGATGTATTAGCGACAGATCTTTCACCATCGCTAAAAGTGATTAAACGACGGGTAAGAACCGTCCCTAAAAGTCCGTATTGTTGTGTTAGTTTTTAGTGACAACTGCAAACCGTCGCTAAAGATATTTTGCAATGGCTAAACTAGTCACCAATGAGTATTAGTATGGGGTATAAACCGTCGCTAATTAGTTTTAGCGACGGCAAGTGGACGATTGCAAAAAACTTAGCCTGAAGCAATGTTTTTGCGACGGTTTCTTTGCCATCGCTAAAGTATCTCATGCTGTCATGTGCCGTCACTAAAAGTATTTGTGGCGCTAGCAGAAGCGTCGCTGGAACTTCCATCGTTGTACTGTCGCTTTTGAGTATTAGTGATATGAAAGTGGTTTTTTGCGATGGTTTTCTGCCGTCGCAAAAACTCTCTGTTATAGTAGTGATATTGAATTGGTCCTTCACTAGGCAAAGAATTGGCATTCACTAAAGGTGGAAATTCAATGACAAACATAAAAGGTTCAAATTCAAAGACAAATAAAATTATTGCAACATGTTGTACCATAAATAAATACATATCAAGAACTCCGATTTTCTCCTAATTTTCTCATTTGTCAATTACACTGATCCAGGCCCATTTGCATGTTGGACAAAAAAACTTAATTTTGTTTGTTAAGCTGCGACACATTCAGTTTTATTTATGATGTCTAATATTCTGAAAGTCAAGATATTTTGGTAATCCATAATTTGCTGAACATGGTCTCTAAAGGTGGTCCATAAGTCTTACTTTAGGCCTAGTTATGCTATCTGGTATCTATATGTTATGTACACTTCGAAGGAGGTGTCAAGTCCATGTTGAATGCCAATACTCGTCTAACACATGTCGGATGAGTGTCCAACACATCACCCAACATGTCGGGCACCCATTCAAACGTGTCTCATTATTATTATTATTTTTAGAACTAGATGTGCTTCGGATATTTAGGAGACACACGTGCCCATTATTCATATTACACAAAGAAACACAATGCAAGTTTGAAAAAAATAATTTAAGAGCCAATGGTTGAAATCAAAATAATGCCGATTATACCAATTAATTCCTCCTCATATAGACTTTCTAATTTTAGGAAGTTTAAATACTAAAACTTTCAATTTGTTTGTGAATACGGCTTTTTATTCAGAATATTAGAACATTTTGTTTACAATTCCTTTTTTTACAAGTAAATAATGATGTAGTCATATCAGAACTTTTCTCTTTAAAACAAGCTTAATTACACTATCACCACACCATTCTGATGAAATTTTTTGTACAAATTAATTGAAAGAATAGTATTTATTATACAATAATAACCAAGCAAAACAATCACGTCATTGACATCAAGACGCCATGAAGAGAGCCCACATATCTGGGAAAAAAAAAAAAAAAACACCATTACTGTCAATCTCATTGGGCTAGATCATCAAACTACCATCCAAGCCTTGCAGATGAGGCTATTAAGTTGAATAGACTAGCTAGTATCATTGTTCGACTGGACCTTATCGGATCAAATTGGATTTGGGTCTAGTTGGGTCCAGACCAGATCTGATCTAGTCCAGTCCGTTGACAGACATACTATGTAATGCATCTCGAGCGTGAATGCACTGATGAAAAGAAAAGACTTTGTTTCTTTTATAGGTGGAATAGAAATGAAATCTTCATCAAAATCATTCCTAACCTGTTGGAGAGAATGTAATGCAAAAGGCCTAGAAAACTCCTCGGCATTCAAATGAATTACAACACCGTGTTGCATCATATTTATAGATGAGGAGGATGTGGGCATCACGAAGTACGTGTTGGAATTATTTTATAAAGTTTCATAACGCCCCAGTAGGGTAACACTTTTTGTTGTTCTCAAAATTTTTAAAAATAAAACATAAAACAGTATTTGGTAACTATTTTTAATTTTTTGAACACAAAAAACAAAAATTTGGAAAAAAATTTTGAAAACTTGTTTTTTATTTTTTATTTTCAAGCTTTCCTCCCTCACCACCTCTGACCACCAACCAACGCTTTCGGCCACCACGATCATCACCACGACCCACCACCACCACCACCATTAGCCACTGGCCACCACTTCTAGCCATCTCCCATTACCACCATCACCACTTTTGCCCACTACCTCTTACCACCACTTGCCACCACCTTCGCCGCCCACTAATACTAATGAATAGTTTTAATGTAAAATTAATAAAAGATAAGTACTAATTTTGGGGTTATCCAATATGTTTTTTGTTTTTAATTTTTAGTGAAAAAACAAAAACATCACACAAAAAGTCAACAATAAAAATAGACAACAACAACAACAACAAAACTGGCAGCATTATTAAATGGGCTTTATTTAAACTTTTGACGTAGATTTTAGTTGACTTTTTAATAGGCCTATTTAGTTACAAGAAAAGCACTAGGGACAGCCGCGATTGTCCCTCACTTTCTGGATGAAGTGCGCCACATCAGCTAGGCCTACTAACCGTTGGTGGAGCCCAGCTGATATGGCACACATCAGCTGGAGAGTGAGGGACAGCCGCAGCTTTCCCTAGCATTCCTCTAGTTACAAAATTTAACAAGAAGCCATTACATTTTTTTAACCATTTGCTTATGGTTTTTATTGGCCATTTTATGTTAGGCATCTACTATCCATTTGAGAATTAAAACATTCCAAAATTTGGAGCCTATGTAAGGCTCATTATCTTGCTATTTTGTTTCTCTATTATATACAAATTAGGGGTGCATAAAAAATCTAAAGATGTGAAAACTAAACCAATTTGACCTTTGTGGATCAGTTTGATTCAACTTTGAGTCTTAAAATAACAAAATCAATAAATACGGTTTGGTTCTCAAATTAGCATTCTTGATACTTTAGACCTAACCGAACCTGAACTGACTCAATTCTCAATCTATTTATGTTACTAATTCTATAAATATATCGTATATATTTAAATCATAAGTGAATAAATTAAACATTATACAAAATAAGGAACACAAACCAACTTGACCTGTCTCAGTTCAATTGGGTTCGATTATTCTGGGTCCAAAATTATAGAATTGAACAAGAGAAGTCCAAATTTGGATTTGGCACAGACCTGAACCAATCCAACTCATGTCCACCCCTATTGTAGATACACAAATATATGCTCTTTATGCTACTAGTTATTTAATTTGTTTTCATATTTCTCGACGACTGGGAATAGTTCATTATCTCTTGTTGATGTAAAGTTTTAAGAGAATAGTAGTGAGCGCTTAGGTAAAATCTTGGAGCCATTTATGTTTAATTGCACCTTTACATAGGGAAGTACAATGACACCAATATTAGCATGCTTCTCACTGACCAACAAAATTCCAACCTTTATTTCTGTATGCTACATGATATATTAATTTCATATGTTATTTCATTAAATCAGTTGTAGATTACATTTGTTTAAATATGGGTAAAATACACTTTGCACCCTTACACTTTACATCGAATTCCACTTTAGGACTTGCACTTTTAATTGTAACAATTAAGTCCTTGTATTTCTAATTTGTTACAATGTCACCTTTTCATAAGCTTGCATTTATGCAATTGACGACCAAATGCACTGTGCGTCTCACGTAGCCCTTTTTGAAGGGCAAAAATGTATTATCACACTAATTGATGTTATTCTACCTCAATTATTTAGTTCCCAAACTTTTTTATAGTAATTTCTCACAAATCTCTGCTAAACTTAATTGTTACAATTGAAAGTGTAAGTCTTGAAGTGGGATTAAGTGTAAAGTGTAATGGTGCAGAGTGTATTTTACCCTTTAAAAATTTAAGTTATATATTTTGTAAATGTTAGATGAATTGCATGTGAGAACTGGGGTTAGCCCAATGATTAAAGGCACCAACCCCACCTCCACTTGAGCTCGTGGGTTTAATTCACCTCCTTTCTCTCTCTCCCCCCATTCCCCACCCCCCCAAAGAAAAAAGGGGTTGATGCCCCTCTCCTTTCCCTACTAATTATAGAACCTAAAAAATTAAAATAAATAAGAGTAATTGGCTGGCTTTTAGTTGCAAAATCCCACCGTGTGATTAAGGGGGGTTTTAGATTGTTACTTAAAAAAGTCATAAACCAAAATTTTAAACTAGTTTTAAAAAGTTACGTTTTAACTAACTTTTCAAATCTTAAGCTAATTTTAAAAGTATCTTTTTTAAGCATAAAGTTAAATACTATTTAAAAAAATCATACGTATAAGCCCAAGTTACTAAAAAGTCACATCTAATTACCCCCAATTTTTTTTTTTGCTAAGTTAAACAAGGGTAGTGGGGGACCAATGTACCTGCCTGCCTACCTGCTTGAGAGTGACCATAATAGCCCTATCCCGCAAGACTCCCCGAGAAAGAGTGAGTTATGGCTAAACCTAACCCCACAGGGTGCAAACACTCTCAAAAGTTTTGATATGCGGCGAAGAAGCCCCGGTGCCTGGCAGACACCAGAGTATCTTTCTAGCCCACCTCCAAAACGCACCATTTTTATGGTCTTTCCCAGTTAACCACAAAACGATTAGAGTTTATAATCTCTTTTCAATCTCAGACAACAAACTACAACCGGTGGCTTCACTGAGGTGAGTTTTTCGCTGTTTAGATATGGAAATAGCACAAATCAGAGGAACATTTTCTTTCTTTTTCCTTCAGCTTTCTCGGCTATCAAACGTAAGCACAAAGTAAATGATGATCTTTTTTTATGCTCTTTGCCCTGCCGTTGTTTGATAAAATACCCAATTCAGAAATAAATCATTAGACTGAATAAAACTTATTCACTGTAAATCTCATTTGTCTGACCTTGTTTGAGTCTGATGTCAAATGAGATTGCAGATGGTAATTGGATCAACTACGACGAATATTATTAATTTGCAAAATTGAATAGAATTGGGTTCTCTATATCAAAATTTGCACCTTGATGTTGCGTGTGAGTGTCGACCCAAAAAAAATAGTGTATAATTACATTTGTCATAATTTTACAGCTTATACTAATATGATATTTATCACAAATAACTTCTCTCAAGGAATAATTTAGCTCATAGCTATCTTCGCATATAATTAGCTGACTCCTGATGTTTAATCC
The DNA here is from genome assembly GCA_033060915.1 of Euryodendron excelsum. NCBI lineage: Eukaryota > Viridiplantae > Streptophyta > Magnoliopsida > Ericales > Pentaphylacaceae > Euryodendron > Euryodendron excelsum. Next base: position 35,760,357 of record CM065390.1, on the reverse strand, counting down.
TAAGTGGGTTTGGTGGATATATTTTTTAATTGTGTGCTTTTCGGACCTTGGTTATGTCATTAGAAAAGTTCGTCTAAGTGACTTGTGCCTGTGTTTGTGTTGCGGCAAACTTAGCATTTTTCTTGAAGGGGGTCTGTCTATCAACAACTCCATTGTTTAATGTGTAATTTATAATATTCATAGAGATTCACCATATGTAGAAAATATACAAACTCAAAAATTATTAACAACGTTATAAATTGATACAAATTGTAGTTCCTTATTTGTGAAAATTTCTTATCACTTCTTAAAGTTAAGTTCAAATTTACCCCCTCCATAATTTCTAAAATATTTAGAGGGGCAATTACAACAAAACTTCAAAATTTTCTTTTGAATATTTCACGAATGCCCCGCTACACCCCACTTCTACTTATGTAGTTAAGCACTTGCTTGTGTGACTATGCAGCGTTTTCTAAAGAATGCCAGCAGCTGATCTTGCGATTTTTGTGAATTCTTGACTTGTTATAATGTTGACTGAGGTAAATTAGTAGTTGGTGGTGCAGTTTTTACACCAAGTTGCTTGTGCTTCTATGAGAAGGGTATTATCTCCCCTTTTGTACTTATAATGATTTTGGACTCTCAATTTTACCCCCAAAAAAGGAAGAAAAACTTTGAAATCTCCATTAATCGGCAAAAGTATATTTTTGTTGTCGAAATTGTTCTTTCACATTCATGTGCAGTTCTATGTTTCATTGGAAGTATTATGTCCTTGCTTTGTAAATCTTGTGATTGGTCACTTAACATTGAAATATTCTCAAGAAATGATAAAATGTACATTGGAATATTGTCAAGACGTGTGACCTGCTCATCCTACAGTGAGTGGTAATCTACTAACTCAAAGTGGGATGCTTTGAATGTTCTGTAGTAATTTTTTTTTTCTTCTCTATTTGACTTGCTCATGCTGCAGCAATGGTTTGTCTACTAAGTTGGATTTTTTGAAAGTTGTTTCATTGTATTTCTCTTAGTGCTAACATAGTAAAATGATTTATATATTTTTATTTACGAGGATGGATTTTACTACTTAGGAGTTAATTCATCAAAAAATCATGTAGAAAAGCATTACTGCATCCACTTCCAATCCCCAGTCATTTTAAATGGCCAAAGGCAGTGATTTTGTGTTTTCTGAAATTATTGCAGTACAAATTATGAATTTTTGACAGGGACAAAAGTTGCCGCTTGTATATTGTTGCTGCGTTCTTGGAGATACATACCATTATCAGAGTTGCTCAGGTGGTTCTGCTGAGTAAGTGTCTATTTTTGTTGGTTGTTATTGAATCTTTTTTATTTTTTTTGCTCATTCGCAAGTAGGTTTTCTTTCTTTGGCAGTGTTATTTCTAAGGAACATCCTGATGATGACCAGTTAAGTTTGTTAATTTAACAGTCAATTTTAATTTTTTTTTTTTATAGATTATAATGTTCCGTAGAACTCTGCATTTTGCGACAGGCATTTAGGCCATTCATAATAAGTTTAGTACCCCATCCTTCTAAAGGTTGGATTTGTTACAGGTAATGACGGATTGGTCCAAACTGCCAAATGAGCCTTTGAGGCTAATTGTAGGACAACTGCATCTAATTGAAGATTATGTAAGGTTTGGTGGGGTTTGTAGGACATGGCATTTGATTACACTTGAGAGGGACTGCTATTCATGCTCAGAGTCTCCATGGGTGATGCTCACGGAAAAGGAAGATAGTGACATACCTGGGTGTTCCATAATATTTTTAGTAATAAGGTTTACAAACTCTACTTGCCAGAGATCTGTGGAAGGCGGTGTTGGGGCTCTTCGCATGGTTCGTTGTTCACCGTTGCCACTCATCTAGAGATGCACATATTGAATCCTTTGTCACGAGTTCAAATTTCACTACCACCATTACATAACTGCCTGGCCTAACTTGAAAAAGCTGTTTGCACCCCTAAAGAATTTCGTGATTATTTTGTATACAAAAACTATTCTATCCTCGAGCCAATCTTACCCTAATTGTATGGTTATGGCTATTTATTCAGATGATGGCAAGATAGCATTTACAGACTCCATTGGAGTGTTCTCCTGTATGGTTTGACGACATCATTTACTTGAGTGACAATTTCTGTGCTGTCGACTCTTTTCGTGATCTTCTCGTGTTTTAATTTCACTGGCTCTCATCTAAAGACAATAGTTTTTACACCATCACAAGAAGAAGGCGAGCTGGATTGCAAGGGTAAATATCTTGTGGAGTTATGAGGGGATATATATATATATATATATATATGGTTCTAAGATGTCTTTATGACACTAGAATTACTAATATTCCATATTTGAAAACATGGGGCTTTGTTGTTCACATGTCGGATATATACAGTGAGAAGTGGGAGAAAGTGAATGGTTTGGGCAACTGGTCTATCTTCTTGGGCAGTAATTATTCCTTTTCCATTTTGGCTTCTAATGACTCAAAAGTGTAGGAAAAATTGCATATATTTCGCAGATGACTATTATGGATTGTATAACACCGCAGGAAGCTACGATATGGGAATCTATAATATGGACAATCACAAGATGGAGCCTTATAATATAGAAAATGTCTCTCGTTATGTATATTCTGTACCCCTTTGGATCAGACCGAGTTTGTGGTAATGCAAACATCTATTTTTTGAGTATGTCATTCTATAAGTTGTATTTTACATATTTGAATATTTGCAAATCTATTGTACTTTAGATAATCTTTTTTTTTTTTTTAACACATTCTGCCAATATATTTATGGATTTAGTGCCATTTCGTCTCTGTGTTAGTTGTAATTAGATTAATTCTAAAGCTATGATTTATTTGTATTAATGAGTATTACTTGATGTGTTTTTATGCAAATCTTCTAACAGGAAAGGCAAGGCAAGGCAAGGCAATTAAATAAGGAATATGGCAAGACCTAACTGATTAAGTAGTTTTTTTTTCCCTCATCAAAAGCCCATATCACCTTTGATCCTCAGTACTTATAGTTGCAAATGGATTCGAATCTCTTGCACTGTTCTCCACCAAAAGCCTCGAATATTCTTTCTTACTTAGTCAATAAAAAAAAAAGAAGGGTCCTTCAGGTTCCATCCCTTGCAACACTTTCCAGGACCATCTTCTTCCCAAGCAGGCTCATTTGCCTGGACTAAGAACAATAAAAAAATAAAAAGGGATACAACAAACATTATATTATCACAAAGGATCTTACCAAGAGTTTATTTATTCATTTCGGGGTTATGCGGTTAGAGGGGTGTCCGGACCAACCATCCACGTCTGTACTAGGAATCTCTCACGACCTAGCCCTTTGGAGTTGCCAAGTTTCGAATTCAGTAAGTCTGAATCCTTTGGGTTGAGGAACCCTCTTCGGCATGGGCCAGTTGATGATTCTCTATTTGGGAAATTCCGCCTCTATGGACGGAGAGAGATTTGAGCCCCTCTTGAGCCGTGGTTCTATGCATACCATGAATCCTTAGGGTTGAGGAATCCTTAGGAGTTTTGATAAGTTCGATTAACATGAGATTAGATTGCTCATTTCTCTATATGATTGATTAAATGCATGAGAATGCAATGATTTGATTTTCTTAGAACTCTTGTCCCAGAACAGATATAGTTGTATGAGCATAATGGAAGTGAATATGTGAGCAGTACAATAATAGTAAATGAATGGTTTAGAAGACCCCCCTTCTTATCCTACTTCTACCTTTAGTTTTCTTGGTACTTGGAGATGAGGGGAGAGGATAGAAGACAAGAAATAAAAGATAAGTTAGTATCTTGACTTGAAAGTTTTTTTTGCAATGTATGTCCTAGGGTGCCCTTGCTCTTTGAGGGGGACTAAACATGATGTGTTGGCTCACTTTTAGAGATAAAAGGTTACCCTTGTATGCAAATACCATACCTGTGTCTGGAATCATTCATGCATTCATACATGGAAATAAAGAAAAAGTAGTAACCTATTCATTGAATTCGAGCTTGAGTATATGTAAATGAAGTATATTGTAATAGTCGGGAGGAGGAACATTTTCCTTGGGACCTTTACCTATCTACTTCCCAATTGAAATCCTAAAATACTTTTGAGTCTTCGGATTTGCCTTCTTTGATGGAGGTCGGTGAGAGACCTTACTTCTGGATTTGCCTCTTGTCTTCTGGGCATCCCTATCTCTGTGAGCAGAGAAAGATTAGGGCCCCTCTCTATGAGATGACTTGAAATGCATGCCATGAGACCTTAGGATTACGTGGGAACTTTTAGGATTTTAGTAGGTTTTATGTAAAGGAGAGTGAGCTTGATGTCATTCTTTATGGGTTGATCATACGCATGAGAATGCAGGGACTTGAGTTACTTTGGAATTCTTGTGTTGAAATGGAGTATTGAATGCATGTGTATGTATGCAAGAGTATAAGGAGAGAGAGTGCAATAGTAAAGTAAACATGCATGCATGAACATTTATACAGGTATCATAACTGTAGGAATAGACAAGAATAAAGAGAAATAAAGCGGTTGCCCTTTTCTCCATGATTTTTAAATTGACGTGCGTGTCTTAAATTTGGCAGAGGTTCGGCTATGTACGGGTTTCTACATGAGTATGAGGTTGAGGGTTTACTAATGCTTTCTAAGAAAGCTCGGTTCTCGAATCTTCAAACCTAGGCCTACACCTAGAGATGGTGCCATTATTGGTTGGTGATAGGGAACTATCAAGAGGCCGTAGGCTAAGAAGCTAACACAACATCTGCCCACAGTCAATATATTATTCCCTCTTCTAACTAGAAGGGTAGTAACCTGATAATAATGCAAGTATGCAAATGCGAGTTCACATGCAGTGTGTGTATGTGAAATTTTGAAAACGGAGCAAATGGCCCAATAACTCCCATCCATTATATCCATTCCATCTTGTAATTCATGGCAGTTTATACAGACAATAAAAATAAATGTGAACATAGTCCACCTACAAAATAAAATAAAATAAGTTACTACTTTGATGACAAACTTAATATAAGACAGAATGATTGAATATGAAAAAAATGCAAATGATGGCATATTTTTAAAAAAAAGTTTTGAAAATTTTGATTTTGAAAAATTTGAAGTAGATTGAATTAGACAAATTAATTGAAGATTCTAGATAAGTGAAGGGTGAAGAGACATGATAATGGCCCAACCTTCTAAGCATCCCTAGCGGAGTCACCAACTGTCGAGCCTTGATTTTTTGCACAATCGAGATGATATGTGGGAAACACACGGTACTCTCTCGTTAGAACTCATCCTCCTAGAAGGTCGAGTATAGCTAGATTTGAATTAGAAATTGATTTGAATAAGGGATTTTGGAAAGATTTGGAATCGCCGCCTAACTTTGCTAAGGTGAGTTAGATCACCTAAAATTAAGTGTAATTCAAAAATTAAACTTAGGATTTTTAAAAAGATTTTTGGAATACTTCCTCAAGAGAGCATTTTTTTTTTTTTTTTGGTGGAGAAAACAGGTTGTTTGGCAACTTTTGGAAAAATTAAAGCTCTTTTTTGAAAATAACTCAATTTGTTGTCTCTTGAAAACAGTGATTCTAGGTTCAGAGGTTGGTTACGTATAGGGAAGATGCACTAGGCTATCACCCTATCCCACTTTTGCAGTACCTACATGTTTTATCACTCTAGGTTCACTAATTTAGAATCTTCGATTATCCAATGTCCAATTATATCCACTTTGAGAATTTTAGAAAGAGGTTTGAACCATCACTTTAGGGATGATACGATGCATGATATGTAAGTGCATGAAAAGAATTTGAAGAAAGATTTTGGAAAGAAAATTGGAATTTGAAAAATGTTGTGACCGTATTCATGAGGGTTGCCTACATATCTCTTTATTGAGAATCAGGTCAGTTATAGTTCGGACTCGGGGTCCAATTATAAATTGACACTTTCGAGATCTTGCTTGATTTGAAATGACACTCTGGGCTCTTTGAAAGGCATGACTTGATAAGGGTTGGATTTGAATTTTGATTAGAAGATTTGAAATTGATGACTTTGATTTGAAATCGAACTTGGACTTATTTTGGAAACTTTGAATTGAACTTTGAGATCATCTTAACATGAATTGGAGTTTGAAAACCATCTTGGTTTAGAAAAGAGTTGAAGCTTCCTAACCTAGGGTTAGGGTTGAACTAGGGTTTTGGCCTCCTAGGGTTTATGCAACCTAGGGTTGAAACATGCACTTGAAATAGAAAGGTTTGATTTTGAAAAGTTTGATTCTAGAAAATTTCAAATTAGGAAAGTTCCAAATTAGAAATGTTTTGAATTAAGAAAGTTCCAAATTAGAAAAGTTTCTATTTTAGAAAAGACTTGATTTTAGAAAGATTTGATTTAGGGAAGGTTTGAATTAAGAAAGTTTTGAAATTAGAAAGATTTGAAATTTGGAAAAACTTGAAAATTTTGAAATTTAGAAAGTCAGAATTTGGAAAGGTTTGAAATTAAGAAAGATTTGATTTCTATTTCTTAAAGTAGAAGATTGGATTTTATTTCAAAAAATAGATGATTTAATTTTCCTATTTGGGAAAAGATTTGATTTGACTTGAAGTTGGAAAGCTTTAGTTTTGGAAATCTATCACTTTATGTGACTTTTGAATTCGAAAATCAATGATTTCATCCCTAAAATGGTTTTAGAAATCTATTATTTGATGTAAAAAATATTTTGGAAACCTATGATTTGATGTAGAAAACTAGGGTTTCCTAAACATGGACTCTAGGGTTTTGACTTGGAATTCAAGACAGAGAGTTTTTGGAAAGTGAATATTTGAAAAGAACTTTTAAGAAGTAGATTTGCAAAACTATTTAGAAAAGAGTTTGAATATAGACTTTTGAAAATCTCTTAAATATCTCACATTTCTAAAACTATTCTAATCATAAGAAGACTAGAACCATTTTAAGGTTGTGATTTTAACAACAACTAGGGTTTGAAACCTTAATATGGACTTTGATGGCCTCTTTGAATGTAACACTTTCCTAAAATAATCCTAACCAGGGAATGTCTAGAATCATCTTAGGATTGTGGTTTTTAAAAACAATTTAGGGTTTGAACCCAAATTTAGACCTTGATGGTCATATTGAATATAACACTTTCCTAAAACAACCCTAATCATGAAATGGCTAGAATCATCATAGGAGTGTAGTTTTGAAAACAATTTTGAAAGCAATTCTTTCGAATGCAAGTTTGAAAACAACTTTGAACATGATGTTAAATGCAATTCATGAATATAATAACTATAATGCAAAAGAGATGTGAACATATAATGTTTGGCTTCATCACATAATCAAGGGGGCCTGACCCACTTCATCTTAGGGGGAACACAAAAAACATTCCCGACACGATGATTCTCTTCAAGACCTTCCCAAGCATAAATCGGGAGATTCCTTTTTTTAAGCATGCAAGAAGAGGAGGTAGAAGATGAGGATTAAAATAGAACAAAACCCAAGTGCGTTAGGAGAGAGAAAAGAGAGAGGGGGATTACATAATTTAACTAGAAATCCTACCTTATCTTCTCTTTGCTTTGATACTTTGATGGTGGACTTTGCTTAGACTTTGACTTGATCTTTCAGAGCTTTCAAGGGTTGGACTTGACCTTCAATGGATGCTTGGAGGCAAGGATTTGAATGTATAGATTATATGGAGGCTAGGGTTTGAGGGGGCTTGAGAAAATTAGGGTTTTGAGGGAATTTAAGCTCTGTTTTCAAAGAGGTAGAGTTTCTAGAATAATTTTTCGGACCCAGAATACGCAGGGGGTGCCTTGTATTTATAGGCAACCAAAACAAACTCTAGCTCCTGTTATAGTGGCACTAGGCCATTTTTTGGCTTGGTGCCACTCATTGTATTTGGAAAGTTTTCAAGGCAGCAAGAAACTAATTTTCGACTCTTGGGACGCTAGACATAAGATTTGGGCACCTATCCTAGTGACTACCATGTAATTTTTTGCCTAACTTCATTAGAAGTGACTTTGGAAAGTTCGGGAATGCTTCGGAGGGTTCTGAGTAATCAGACTTGGCCTAGAATGGATAGGAACCCTTGAAAGAGTCTCCCGGATGTAAACAGCTTGATAACTAGAGATGGGGCAGTTGAAAAGGGTGACTGACCCACTAAAGGCAAAATGGTCATTTCGCATCGAGTTTACCGAAATGGACTCGGAATGGTCCAGAAAGGTACTGGAAGGTTATGAATACTATTAGAAGCATCCTTGAAAGGTAACCAATTTGATACCCAGAGCCGGTGTTGTTCCTAGAGTCGATCAGATGCTTAGGGGCAAAATGGTCATTTTGATTGGATGCTCTCGAAATCGATCCAAAAGCGACTAGAAGGCACTAGAACATGCTAGATTATCTTTAAGACAATCTTGGAACGATGAACTTACTGCTCTAAAGTCTTAGGTACTTTCTAGAGAAGCATGTCGATGGTGCTCATGGGGCAATTTGGTCATTTTTCACTGGAACGGGCTAGCAGGCACTGGTATTGACCTAGGTTTTTAGTGTTTCCATTACTCTGGTAGTGTGTGATGAGTTGGTTTCCAAAGGTGTCCTGTCCTCCAGTAAACATGTCATGGCCAAGAGGCGTGTTCAGTCTCTTGACATAGGGAGTTTGTTAGCATTCCCGATGTCGACCTATTTGTGAGTGTTTCCGTCACTCTAACGGTGTGCGTTCATTCAGGAGATTGTCTGATCTTGGGAAGTTGTTGGATGGTTTTATTATCTGAGGGATCAACTTTCTTGAAAGATGTGCCAGATAGCTGACATTCTATGTTGGTGGGCTAGCAGGCGCCAGAAGTGAACTACTCTACCATCTCGGGGACGTGGGGTTCCGTCCCAGTCGATAGGTGTGAATGGACTTATTGTTCTGAGAGATTTTGTGCTTTCTCGATAAACGTGTCATGCTTCCATGCTTCTTAGGGTACAGATGAAATTTATAAGTAACAATCCTCTTTACAAAAAAAAAAAAAAAGGCTGCAATAACCCTAAACCTCCAGATTTTATCACTTGACATAATGCAACACAATTCTATCAAACTAGTAATTGGTCATTTCATATTCTTTTTCCTTTCAATTGACAAAGAATGATGCAACCAATAAGATTCTTTAGCAATCACTCTGACTAAGCAACCAAGTCCTTTTGAAGGCAAACCAGTTGTTAGCTATTTGGAGCATGATTTATGAGGGATTAACTTTCTCGAAAGATGTACCGAATTGAGTTTGACTAGTCTAGATTGGAATTGAAACTGGAATTAAGGTTGAAGTACGGACTTACCATCTTTAAGAAGACATGCCAATTGGATTTGGACCGAGCAATGCCCCAAGGACATTTTGGTCATTGTGCCTCTATTGAGTCTGACGGGCTCACGAACCGATTGATTTACTAGATTGAGTCTGGAAAGCTAGTTTGGGTTTGAATATGTTTTTGTCAGTTTAAATGTGAGTCCGGTTAGGCCAGAGATTACCAAACGGGCAAAAAATGGGGTGCTTACAGCTGTCCCTTTTTTTCTGTTTTTGCTTGTCAAAAACAAAAAATGATAAAGTAAGGGTCCAATGTTGTCCGCAAGGCAATTGAATGGATTGAAATTAAAAGGTTTTTGAAGACTGGAGTAGTTGGAATTTGGAATTTTGAGTTTGAAAACTAGATTGTCATGATTTTTGAAATATGAAATTTTGAAAATTGGTTTCAAAATTAATCTGAACCAACATTTTGACTGATGGAATGACACTCCTTTGGGGAGATTTAGGGCTTTGAAAATTGATACTTTGAAATTGAAAATGATTTTTGAAATGCTTTTGAAATTGAAATTGATTGTTTAAAATAATTTTGAAATTGAAGTTGATTGTTTAAAATGATTTTGAAATTGCTTTCAGAAATGGATTGATTTGGATTTGAATAAGAAAGGGTTGGAAAACCTTTGAAACTTGGAACAAAACTTTTGAGGAAAATATTTGAAAACCCAGAATTTTAAAAATAGGTTTTTGGGGCGAAAGCTTGAAAACCCGAATGTTTTTAAAATAGACTTTTTTAGGCAAAAGCATGAAAATCCAAAAACTTTAAAAACTAGGCTTTCGAAGAAAAAGGCTCAGGAAACCTATGAAATGTTTTTGAGAATGAAACTTTTCAAGGAAGAAAGTTTGAAAACCTTTAGAACATTTTTTAGAAATGAGCTTTTGAAGGATAAAGCTCAGGAAACCCAAGAAATGTTTTTGAGATTAAACTTTTTGAAGGAAAAAGCTTTGGAAAATCGGGGAGTGTTTTTAAAGTTAAACTTTTTGAAAGAAAAAAGTTAGAAAACTGAGACAATGTTTTCGAAACAAAACTTTTTAAAGAAAAAAAGTTTGGGAAAATGGACAAATGACTTTGAAATGAAACTTTTTTTTTTTAAGGAAGAAGTTAGATTCATTGGAGCTAAAAATTTGGAAACTTTTTTTTGTTTTTAAAGATGAGGGGTAGAAAACTTGTTTTGACTCGAAACTTGGGAACTCTTGAAGACAAAATGTTTAGAAAATTCATTTTGACTTGAAACTTTTTGACAAAAAATTTTAGGAAAACTTATTTGACTTTTTGGAAATTGATTTTGAATTTGAAAGAAAGCAATATTTTTGATCTTTTGAATTTAAAAGTTGAAACTTTTTGTAGACAAACTTTGAAATTTTTTTGAAAGTTTAAGAAATGATTTTTGAAATTGACAAGAAGCTAGAGCTTTCAATTTTTAAATCAATTTTCAAATTGAAATTGAACCTTAAATGCTTTATAGAGAAGATATGAAAACGTTTGAACTTGAAAATATTTTTGAATTTAAAAGAAAGCCAAAACCTCCATTTTGAAATGGATTTTGAATTTGAAATGAAAATTTATGATAGATAAAAAGTTTGCGTATTGTCAAAAATGGGTATTTTCATGTAGTGGAACCCATTAAACAAAAAAATACAAGATGGTGCCTCTTTTTCGGCATATTTAATATAATTAACTCTTTATTTATCAAAGAAAAAATATTGTTAACTAAGAAACAATTTTGTGTACAAGTGATTCTGTGTAAGTTATGCCCCCACTGAACAAAAGTTCTGAATCTACCCTTGGGGCCTCCCCTTGTGGTTTGGAAGTACCAAAACTTGAAACACAAATTTTTTACCTATTGATATAATGATTATATTTTAAATATTCTTTGCACATATTTCACAAAACAAACTTTCTACTTGAAAAATAAAACTAAGTTCTTTATAGTCTCAAACTATTGATGGTTAAGCCTACTTGTTGTGTGGGTGTACATTAAAAGCCCACAAACTATTTATTTATTTATTTATTTTTTGAGTTTTGGATGGTGCCCATTAAGAATTTGGATGTACAAGAAAAAAAATGAATAAGTCTTATAGCCTGCTATACAAAAAATTTAATATTATACTAGATTAGACCTTAGCTTTAAACTGTATGGATCTCAAGTACAATAAATTTTTTCTTTTGGGGTTATATATATCTGAAGGAGAATTATACAAAAACTCAGGGTGCCAATACATGAGAATTTCGCTAAAATACATTATATATACTATATATCAGGGTATTATACAAAAGGTGGCACCAACAAGTGGAGTTCTGCGACTGACAATATGTGCACTTTTATGTACATTAAATGTGCACTACCCTTTTAACTAATTACCACTCCTAACAATACATGGGCCTGGACTGCCTTGACCTAAGGTCAACAATCAAAGCTCATTAGTTTAGGCTCTGTTTGATACCTGAGGAAAGAAAGGAAAGAGAAGAAAAAATTCTCTTTCTTTGTTTGATTTTCAATTTAAGGGAGAAGGGAAGAGAAAAGAGAAAGAAAGTTGTTATTATTTTCTGTTTCCTTTCTTTTTTTTATTGTTATTCTATTATTATCTTTCCTCTTTCCTTTATTTCAAAGAATGAAAAGTAGTTTTTCTTTTCTCTCATGTTCTTTGCAAACTCTATATTGTCTTTCATTTTCTTTCTCTTCCTTTTTCTTTTATTCCCTTCCAGAAGTATCAAGCAAACCTTTAGGGCGTGGTTGGTACAATTTTTTTTTACTTTTTTGGCTTATAAGCAAAAAATTTAGAATTTTTTGCTTTTTTGCTTTTATAAACTAAAGATAAGCAAAAAAGAAAAAAGAAAAAAAAAAGCAAAAAAGCAAAAAAAAAATTGATATTTTTACTTATAAGTTAAAAAAAAAAGAAGTCAAGTTGAAAAACATTATCAAATTTAGTCTTGAATGCTTCACCTATGAGAGAAGCTAGCTGAGGACAAAACTATAAAAAATAAAAAAAATAGGACAGAAAGACCTTTGGATGTCCCCATTAACAACGTAAAAGACCTGCTCCCTCTAATATCTATAGACTTTATTAAAGTCTATAGATGACACGACATAAGTGAGGCCTAGCTAGCAATGCCTTCGCTAACATTACAGCCTGTTTGGAATTTAGGAGCAAAAACAAAACAAAAAATAAAATAAAATAAAAATAATTTCCATTCTCTGTTTGATTTTATAAAAAATAAATAGAAAGAAAGTAAAAGTAAAAAAAAGAGAGACTTATTTGACGCTATTGTGCTGATAATGCCCAACAGTCAATGCACGTGCAAAGAGGGCAAAGCGTTACATCACCGTCTTCATTTTGGACTTGTCAATTGTGACATATAAAGTAGATGTAAATAGATCTAGTATGCGAACTAAAGAAATTGAGAAGAGTACTCTAATATGTATATATACATACTAGCAATGAACTCGTGCTATGTACGAAATGAAAATAATATATACTAACGATAAAAATTTTATGAAAAATAAATTGTCAATTGTATACACTAATAATATGATTGTAAGCATCCCATTTTTGCATGCTCAGCAATCTCTGGCCCGATTGGATCCAGTTTTGAACATTTCAACATAGTTAAGCCCATGCTGGCTTTTTTAAACTCTAATTTAGTCGACTGGTCACCCCGCAGGCCCACAAGGCCCAATTGAAACTAAGAATACCATATTGCCCTTAGGCACTCCAGGAAGCTTTCCGAGACCAGACGGTCACGGAAACCATCGTCATCCAGGCAGCTTTCCGAGACCGGGCGGTCTCAGGAACCAACACCATCCAGGTAGCTTCCCGAGATTGGGCGATCTCAGGGACTAACATCTTATCAAATTTCAGATGGTTCACTTCTGGCGCCTGCTAGCTCGCCAATGTAGAATGCCTATTATCCGATAGCTCTTCGATACCAGGTGATCTGGGGACCAACACCACCCTGCAAGTAGCTTTCTAAGACTAGACAATCTCAAGAACCAACACCATCCTATAGGTAGCTTTCTGAGACCGGGCGGTCTCAAGGACCAACACTACACAGGTAACTTTTCGAGACCAGGTGATCTCAAGAACCAACACCTAGGTCAACACCAGCGCCTACTAGCCTGACTCGGTGAAAAATGACCAAACCTGCCCCTTGGGCCTCTAAGCACATCTTTGAAAAAGTTTAAAATCCCTCAAGATAGCAAGTCCACCCTTCTAAAATGTCCTTAGATAATTAGGCGTACTCAATATGCCATCTCGAGCAATTTCGGTCTCGTTCCGGTCACCTTCGGTCAAAATGATCATTTTGTCCCTATGCACACTAGCACAACACAAATCCCTCCAGACGATAAGTACACCTTCCAGGTCTATCCCTAAATAGTCCAGTATGCTTAATGTGCCACTCCAACCCATCCTGACTCTTTCTGACCAATTTCGGTCAAAACAACCATTTTACCCCTAATGGCCCAAGTGCACCCCGAAACCACAACAGGTTTGGGTACCAAATCGACATACCTTATTATACGCTCATGTCCAATCCAAGGTGAGTCCCGTGACTCTAAACATTTCCAAATCAATGGAAATCCCCTAAGGCGTCCCACAGACACTCCGCTAGGGTTGCCTTTTTCTTTGATTCCCTAACTATAACGTATCGTCAAACGACTTAAGAAATGTGCAAATCAAGGAATTCCCAAAAGCCTATTCATAGGTCTTTCCATTGATATGGCTTGCGATTGAATTGATTGCTTCTTGAAGCCCCTGATTGCAGGGTTCGGAAGTTACCACTTTTAGAAATCCCTAGAGCGTCTCACAGATGTTCCACTAGGGTTGTCTTTTCTCCCAATTCTCTGATTATAACGCATATCAAACGACTTGATAAACACGTAAAATAGGATATTCTTTAAAGTATTTTTAGAGCACTTTCCATCAGTACGGTTCGATTGGCCAAAAAATCCCCTGAAGGCTCTTATCACATGGTCCAAAGACCGTTACTTATTAACATCCATGGAGCATATCACAGATGCTCTGAAAATTTGTGTTTTTGTACACGCTTACTGAGGCAATATCTCACTCTTCTAATCATCTTTGAAGCTCCCCAAGAGCTCCTAGTTCTTGAGAAACAATAGGAGAACATCATGAACGTAATCAATTTTCCTGAACCTTATTTTATTTGCACAATTATTAAGTCGAAGTTAACACGAAAGTTTCCGGCAACGAAGCGTATGCTAAATGACCCCAGATTGTGATCAGTTTGATCAAAATTTTGCTTGCTCCCCAAGTTGAGTCAGTATAAAGGGTGCTGCATGGCATTTAATCACTAAAACAATACTGGCACATGTGCTACATGCGCTAGGGCCAAAATCACCTAGGCTACATGCGCTAATGCCCAGAAGCTTTGCCTATAAATACAGGCCTCTCCCTCTGCGTATTCCAAAGTCAAAAACAATAGTGAAGCCCTGCTAAAATTGCCCTAGAACTCTAAAACACCTTATACACTCCACCTCTTTCAACCCTCCAAGCATCCAAGCTAGATTCCATCCCTTTTAAACCTATACTCTAGATCTACAAAGCCTTCATTGCCATAGAAGAGCCATTTCCAGCCCCCTCAAGCCTCTACAAGGCCATTCAAGTTCAAGACAAAGCCTCTACAAGGCCATTCATGTTCAAGACAAAGCCTCTCCAAGGCCATTCAAGCTCAAGTCAAGGCCATCCATGGAGGGTTGAAGGTGGTTTGAAAATAAAGGTGGTATTCTCTTTTACATTTTGCCATTCCCACTCTTCTCTTCTCCCTCCTAGCCTACTTAGGCTATTCTCTATTTTTAACCCCCATCTTCTACCCCCCTTCCTGCATGCTTGGAACAAGAGAGCTCCTAGGTCATGCTTAGAGGAAAGCTTGTAGGAACCACTGTGTAGGGAGATCTCTCACAAGCCTACTTTGTAATGGTATGGCCTTGGAGCACCTTGCAATGTGGTGTGGCCTTTTAGCCTTGTATGATTTCATAACCCTCTTGCATATGGTTGATATGCTCATGTATTGCATGCTTGGCCCTATTTTTCATGTTCAAAACCATTTTTCAAACCCTTTAGCTTTTCTAATCTCTACACATTTTTTCATATTGAAGTGTTTTTCTAAAAATGGACCTAAGAGTTAGTTTCTTGAAGTCAAGCTTGAAGCTTTAGATTTCTATGTCCTAGGGAGCCTCCCATAAGCCCTTGACTTCATTTTGCATCATTGCATTTCACCATCTTCAAGTTGAATAAAAATGGTATTCAAACCTTATATTTCACTTTGATTTTTAAAGTTTTGCTCTCTTGAGTTTTGTGGTTGAAATGGTCCTCATGGAACCACCCTCTCTTGAGTGGTCTCCTCATTTATTGATCATAGGAACCCTAGCTCACTAGAGTTTTTTTCTACACCCCAAAAGTAGTTTTCAAAACAACCCTTTACAAGAAGGGTTCTTAAATGTTCATTCTTTGTAATTTGTATAAAAGTGGTTTTCCAAGACTTCCATTTCCATTTAGAAGTTTTGATCTTATGAATATTGTGGTTGGAATGGTCCCATGGAGTTATCTTTGGAGTGACTTCCCTTAAATCGACCATATGAATCATTATTCTTGGGAGTGGTTTTCAACATCTTAAGAGTAGTTTTCCAAACCCCCTTTTTCAAAAGTGATTTTCAAAAGTTCATTCTATTTAGTTTTCAATCAAAGAAGTTGTTAAAACTACCTTTCATATATTGGTTTTCAAAAGTTTTACTATCTTGAGTTAGTGGTTGAAATAGGTCCAAGGCAACCCTCTCTTGAGTGGTTTCTAAATACCAACCATATGAACCCAATACTCACTTGAGTGGTTTTCATAAAATAGTTTTCAAAACACTCTTTCAAATTTCATGCACAAACCACATTTCCAAAACCATTAGGTCCAAAACCTAGTTCAAAACCACTTTCCAACTCTAGGTTAACTCGACCCTAGTTGTCCAATCTAAGATTAACCTAACCCTAGTTAGTGAACTCTAGGTCAACCAAACCCTAGGTTAACCTAACCTTAGTTAGTTAACCCTAGGTCCCCTCAACCTTAGGTCAACCTAACCCTAGTTCAATCCAACCCTAGGTTAACCTAACCCTAGTTAGTTAACCCTAGTTTAATCTAACCCTAGGTTAGCCTAACTCAAGTTGGTTAACCCTAGGTCAATCCAACCCTAGTTCAACCTAACCCTATTTGTCCAACCCTAGGTTAACCTAACCCAAGTTAGTTAACCTTAGGTTAGCCTAACTCAAGTTGGTTAACCCTAGGTTAATCTAACCCTAGTTCAACCTAACCCTATTTCTCCAACCCTAGGTTAACCTAACCCAAGTTCGTTAACCTTAGGTCATCCCAACCATGGTTAGAAGGCTTCAAAGACTCTAATTCCAAACTTTTTTCAAACCCTTTTCAATTACAAAAGTCATTTGCATGGCGTGCATTAAAAAAGATCCTACTCTCTCGAGTTTTCAAAAATCAATTCAAAATTCTTTTCTAATTCTTCCATACCCTATTCAAAAATGTTTTCAAGAATTCTCTTAAACTTATCTTGACAAAAATGGCTAGACACATACCATTTCCACAAGCTATTTTCAAAAGTGATTTAAAAACTCACAACTCTAAGGTGATCTTAACCCTCTCATGGTTAAGGTTTTCTTAGAGAAAGTGACACATCAAGTGTGACCTTCTAAGGTCCATATAGGGTGTCGAACTCTAAATGCTTTTCAAAAATATTTTTCAAACATTACATTCTTTAAGTAACTTTAATCCTTCCATGGTTAGGATTGTTCAAGTGTAAGTGAGATATTCAAGAAGCGTTCTATAACCCTAAAGTTTTAAAAACCAAAGGAAAGTCTCTAGCCCCTTTTCCAAATATGTTTTCAAAACTCATAGTCCTAAAGGAGTTTAGTTCTTCAAAGTCCAACCTCTTAAAGGTGATGAAACATTGAACTTACCTTTCATAAGGTATTCAAAAACTATTTTCAAAATCTTTTCGAAGAGAAATTCACAAGAGCATTTCCAATCCAAACTCTACCTCCAAAGTTCTCAAAACAAGATTTCAAAACATTTTCAAAACTCCCTCGAGTTTTTTTAAAACTTTTCTAAAAACACCCTTGAGTTGTTTCAAAGCACTTCCAAAACTCTCTCGAGTTAATTCCAAAAACATTTAAAATTATCTTCAAACCCGATTTCAAAAACACTTCAAACATCCCAAGTCCTACTTCAAAGACATTTTTCTAAATTCTCAAGTTCTCTTTTTCCTAATAAGTCAAAGTGTCTTCAAAACTTTCCAAAGACCTCAATACGTCTTCAAAGTTTTCCAGGGCCCTAATGTGTCTATTTTTCAAAACCGGACCCCAATGTTGCTTTCCAAATTAAGACCCTAATGTGTCTTCCAATAGCCTCAATGCACCTATTTTCTATCGGTCCCTAGCTCAAACTACGAATGACCTGATTCTTGCCAAATGAGATACGTAGGTAACCTAAAATGGTGCAGTTATAACCTTTATTTCAACTCAAGTTCTCTTCTCAAAAATTTCTATCAAGTCAAGGTTTCCATTTCAAAACCTCCTATTTTCAAATATCTTTTCCAAAACTTGCATCATGCATCATTCATCCAAAAAGTAGTGACCAAACCTCATTTTCAAAATTCTAAAGTGGATACAAGTTAAAAATTTATGAATTATCGCACTCCTAGATTGACCTTTTTTCGATTCCCTCTCCCATCTTAGGGAAAGGGCTACCAGTGAGTGCGAGTGCAGCTACCAATGTTATGTGACAAGAAGGAATGCTACCTAATCATGTGTGTGAAAGCCACCATATCTTTATGTTTCAATGTTTCCATCATTGGAAAGATAGGATTGAAATTCCATAAAAAATATAAAAAAACAAAAAAAGAGAAAAGAAAAGAAGGATCATGGGATGAGATAGGTTTGACTTCTAGGTGTGTCAATCTGCAAGCTATTAGACATGGTACGCCATCCTAAATCACGCCCATGGTCTATATTCTCATTAGTCTCTGTGAAGTTCATGCTTACACCACTACATTGTCACTGATATGGTTTGATTATCTCACAACCAATTGTGCTTATTTTGTGTGGTTTCCTACATATTTGATGTTGATCTTTTCAAGCTAAGCCGTATCTTGATATTCATGACTCTATATTTGATCTACATTAATTGATCATGTCTTTATAAGGCTCTTATAATTTGAAAAGTTCAATGGTTTTACAAAAAAAATTTGGGTTTTCCTGCACTTTTAAATAGCTTTCAAATTATTCTCGGACTAAGGACGGAAGCTACCTATTGCTTTGCCAAGAGGCAATGTTGGCCATCACCAAATCCCAAAAAGAAATTCCTAGAAAAAGTTAAGAGGCCCATCCAAGAGAGTTTTTCCTTTCACAAGATAAAAAGGAAAAACAAGAGAGTCCATGGGTTAAATCTCTGAAAATGATGCAAATGCTATCATATCCTGATAAAAAAAAGGCAAAGCTAGAAAGGGAACTCCAAGAGAAAAACAGAAGTTCAACGACTGTTTGATCTTGAGATATAAAGCTTATAACTGAACACGAACCCTAGGGCAATCCCCGAGACATACGTCCATTTCCATCTATATATCAAACATGTGCATTCATTAAAAAGTATAACATGCATTCAATTTCCTGTATAAACTTGTGCATTCATTCCGAATCCTGTACAAACCATATATGTTAATGCAATTATGACATGCAACCAAAATTCTATCTCTATGCATTCATCAAAAAGTGTGACATGCATTCAACTCCATTCATGCATAAGCCTATGCGTTCATCAAAAGTATGACATGCATTCATTTCAATCCCTGTGTAAACTCGTACATTCTTTTATTCATATTCCAGTCCAATCTGTGTATCCATCCATGGGTATAACATACATCATTCTAACTTTCAATGAAAACTTTAAACAACTCAATCCAACCTTTTCAAACAATGAAGACTGGGGCAACATCCCTCCCTTGACCTCCCCAATTAACTTTGGAAAACCTTATTTAACCTTCTCAAATCATTAAAACTGGGGCAATGACCCACCTTACACCTATCATTCAATTTCAAACCAATTGATCCATTAAAAAAAGAGCCCACCAAAGATGGTCGATCCTCCAAATCCCTTAAACTTTTTAAAAGAGACCCCACTCCCTCCAGAAACAAACTCAAGACACGTAGAAACACAACCCCTAAGAAGATATGTCAGCAAGAATCCTATTATGCCTAGCAAAAGCAGAACTTGACAATCAAGCAAACACCGAATATTCTGATCTTAAGAAATCTCAATCCAAGAGGCCACAAATCTCCCCCCCTTCAAGCTCTGAGACAGAAGAATTACAAGCACAGAGCAGTCTCTGATGATTCCCCAGGCTCAACCATCTCCAAAGCTTCAAGGTAAAGCCAAGGTATAATTCTAACCGAATTGTCTCAAAATCAACTTTAAAAACAAAAGCCCTTGCTTTCTTTCAAATCCAAAATTCAAATTTCAAAAGTCCAAAATACTTTCAAGACTTTGTCTACAAAAACTTTCAAATTTCAAAGTCAATTTCAAAAGCTTTCAAAACTTTTTCTACAAAAGGTTTCAAATTCAAAAGATCAAAGATCTTGCTTTCTTTCAAATTCAAAATCAATATGCAAAAGTCAAATAAGTTTTTCTAAAACTTTTCTTCAAAAACTTTCAAGTTTCAAGTCAAAATGAATTTTCTAAATGTTTTGCTTTAAAAAAAAAATCAAAAGTCTCAAGTCAAAATGAATTTTCTATACATTTTGTCTTCAAAAGTTCAAATTTTCAATCAAAA
This sequence comes from Euryodendron excelsum, assembly GCA_033060915.1. NCBI lineage: Eukaryota > Viridiplantae > Streptophyta > Magnoliopsida > Ericales > Pentaphylacaceae > Euryodendron > Euryodendron excelsum. The sequence goes on along the minus strand of CM065390.1, from coordinate 35,740,210 downwards.
TGAATTTTTTTTTAAGTCAAAATGAATTTCCTAAACGTTTTGCTTTCAAAAATCAAAAGTTTCAAGTCAAAATAAGTTTCTCAAACATTTTCAAGAATTCAAATTTCGAGTCAAATTGAATTTTCTAAACATTTTGCCTTCAACAAAACAAGTTTCAAGTCAAATCAATTTTGAGGTTCTTTAATCTTTTTCCTTCAAAAAAAAAAAAATGATTCAATTCTAGTCAACTTCTAGGTTTCTCAAACTTTTTCCTTCAAAAAGTTTCAACTCAAAATCAATCTCTATGTTCTTTAAACTTTTTTCTTCAGAAAGTTTCTATTCTAATTAATGTCTAGGTTTTCTAAACATTTTCCTTCAAAAAGTTTCATTTCAAATATCATTTTACCAGTTTTCTAAAGCTTTTTTCTTTAAAAAGTTTAATCTCAAGAACATTTCTTGGGTTTCCCAAGCTTTTTCCTTCAAAAACTCTATTTTCCAAAATAATTTTGGGTTTTCAAACTTTCACCTCAAAAAGGCTAAATTTTAAAATTTTGAATTTTCTAACTTTCACCTCAAAAAGTCTAGCTTTCCAAAATTTTTGGGTTTCCCATGCTTTCTCCTTCAAAAGTTCTGTTTCCAAAACATCTTCTCGGGTTTTTTGAGCTTTTTCTTCAAAAGCTCCGCTTTCCAAAAATATCAAGTTTTCAAGCTTTAGCCTAAAAAAGCCTACCTTTTTAACTTTTGGGTTTTCAAGCTTTCACTTCAAAAAGCCTTATTTTAAAAAATAAATAAATAAAATAATTTCGAGTTTTCAAGCTTTTGCCTCAAAAAGCCTAACTTTCAAAATTTTGGATTTTTAAGCTTTCACCACAAAAAGCCTTGTTTTAGAAAAAAAAAATTAAGTTTTTAAGCTTTCGCCTCAAAAAGTTTAACTTTTAAAATTTCGGGTTTTTTAGCTTTCGCCTAAAAAAGCCTAACTTTCCAAAATTCTCGAGTTTCTCAAGTTTATCCTTCAAAAGCTTCGTTTTGAAAACTTCTTCTCGGGTTTCTAGACCTTTTTCCTTCAAAACGTCTATTTTTCAAAAATCACTGGTTTTCTGGCTTTTGCCTCAAAAAGCCTAGCTTTTCAAAATTTCTAAGTTTTTCGAGCATTCTCCTTCAAAAGCACCATTTTCAAAACATCTTCTCGGGCTTCTCAAGCTTTTTCCTTTAAAAGGTCCATTTTCTAAAAATCACAGGTTTTATAGCTTTCGCTTAAAAAAGCCTAACTTTTCAAAAATTTTGGGTTTTTAAGCTTCCTCTGAAAAAGCATATTGGGTTTCCAAGCTTCCTCCGAAAAGCAGATCGGGTTTCCAAGCTTTCTTCGAAAAAGCAGATTAGATTTCTGAGTTTTTCCCATCAAAAGCAGATTTGCTTTTAAGTTTTCTCCTATGCCCAAAACACTCTTCAACCTTAAAACATCAAAACTCGAACCCTAGATTTAAAAATACTTCAAATTGGTCCCTCCGATTGCTCGCGGTCAACATGGGATCCTTCCTCTATCATTTTCTGCCTTTAACAAGCAAAAACCAAAAAAGAGGGGCACCTGTAAGCACCCCATTTTTGCCTGCTTAGCAATCTCTGTCCTGATCAGATCCAGTTTCGAACATCACAACACAATCGAGCCCAGGCTGGATTTTTCAAACTCTAATCCAGTCGACTAGTCAACCCCCAGGCCCGTCAAGCCTAATTGAAGCTAAAAAGACCATAATGCCCTTAAGCACTCCAGGCAGTTTTTCGAGACTTAGCGGTTATGGAAACCATCGCCATCCAGGTAGTTTTTCGAGACTGGGCAATCTCGAGAACCAACACCATCCAGGTAGCTTCCCGAGATCGGGCAATCTCAGGACCAACACCTTATCAAATTCCAAACGGTTCATTTCTGGTGCCTGCTAGCCCGCTAATGTAGAATGTCTATTATCCGATAGCTCTCCGAGACCAAGCGATCTCGGGGACCACCACCACCCTACAAGTAGCTTTTTGAGACTAGTCGATCTCAAGAACCAACACCACTCTATAGTTAGCTCCCTGAGATCGGGCAGTCTCAGGGACTAACACCACATCGGTAGCTTTTCGAGACTGGGCAGTCTTGAGAACCAACACCTAGGTCAACAACGGCGCCTGCTAGCCTGACTCGGTGAAAAATGACCAAACTTGCCCCTTGGGCCTCTAGGCACATCTTTAGAAAGTTCAAAATCTCTCAAGACAATAGGTACACCCTTTCAAAATGTCGTTAGATAATTAGGCGTACTTGATACGCCATCCCAACCAATTCCGGTCCCGAAACGTAGAAGGTAGAGAGGAAAGAAGTACAAGAATTAGAGCGTCAGTGCAATACAATGTCTACAAGAAATGATTTGAGGAGCATGCTTATGAGTGTATGATTTCCTTAATCAAGGAGCTTGATTAGCATGTTTTAATGAGAGTATATTGTACGATGATTGATTTATTTTAAGCATGATTAATTAGCTTAATTAATCTCTATGATTAGCTTATGGATAACAATGATTAATTAGCCTAAACATGTTTAATTATGATAATTATGTGGATTAGTGGTGTGTGTGAAGTAAGGAGGTGCTAGGTGTGCTTGTGTGGCAAAGCCACCAAGGTGTGTAAAGTGTGTGCTTCATTTGCTAGCTTGTGTGTGTGTGACATATGGAGAGATAGATACAAGTTGTACCTATTGTTGACTTCAAGTCAATGGAGGAGAGAGAAAAGAGGAGCATGTGTAGAGAATTGTGTTTGGTGAGAAAGAAAGTGAGAGAAAAGAGAGAAAAAGAAGAAAATGGAAGAGAAGAAGAGGATATTTAAGAAGAAGCTTGTGTTTTCTTTGCTTAAGGTGAGGAACCTCTAGTTCATGCTTGTTTCATTTCATTTTTATTGATTGTTGCATACTAGTATATCATTTTATGCCATGAAGGTGAGAATTGAGGTGAAGAGTGAGAGAGTGTTTAGGGTTTCCAAGTGGAGGCCTTAAATTCTTCATGTTGTTTATGTTATTCGTGTTTAAAGTCTTGTTAGAGAACTTCATTTTAATGTTTAGAGAACTTATTTTGTGATGGGGTTGCATGGGAGGTTTGAAATTATATTTTGAGAGATTGTATTTTCAAGCCAAGGGATCTCTAATTATCAGGACGATCCCTAATCATCGTTCTAACGATAAGCTAAATGGGTTTGCATAAGCCTCTGGTCATCAGGACATAAGTGGTGACTGTCTTAATGATAGGATTCCATAATGTGAAATTCGCCTCTGGTCATCCGAACGGTAGGAATCACCATCCTCATGATAGGCAAAACTGACTAGAACCCGCCTCTAGTCGTCCGGACAGTAAGGATCATCATCTTGACGATAGGCCAATTTGGGGTGTTGTTCTTCTCTAGTTGTCAGGACGATAATGGGGGTTTGTCCTGATGATAATTCAATGTAGGCTATTATGTACCTCTGGTCGTCCTAACAGTGAAGGGGGTCTGTCCTAACGATATATAAGTTACATCAATTATTCTTTTTAACCTTGTATTGCCTTGTGGAATGGTTTAATGTATCTCATTGAGTTTTTAATGCATCATTGATGTTCTATATTGTATGTTTAAGAGTTATAAGCCATGATAATGCATTGGTTATGAATTATCGCATTTATTCCACGAGTTTAACATGGTGTTATGTGATAGCTTCAAAGCGGCTGAAGACACTCTCATTCATCCTAAGGAGTGACTTGGTCTTGTTAATTTAAGATATTCTTACTCTTACTAAATTGAATGTCTTGTATACAATAGGGATGTTAGTGTTGGATTATGAGGTAGCATTGTATACAACATACATTGTGTGCATATCTTATATTGCACGGAGGAGGTTTAGTCGATATGGGACTAACTTAAGGTTTCGTTGATGTGGGGCTAACCTAAAGGGTGTCAATGTGGGACATCCTTTGATAACAAGCCATCGATATATTAGGCCAATATTATCAGCACTAACATATGTGGTGTATCATACATTACATCACAAGAGGCATTTCTTATTATTGATGCTGGATTATCTATTAATGATTAACTCAGTGGTTGTTTATCATTCATTCTTTATAAGTATTGATTATCTTTGTGAGCAAATTGATATATATAGCTCACACCCACACAGATTATCTTACAGGTGAGGTGGAGAGGGAGGTTCAGTCCACTGCTGTCACTGTTATTGTTGATGTCATGTTGGAGAGCTTTGGAAGATTTTTTAGTTTTGTTGTATATTGGATGAGAGTTTAAAGTTTACTTATGTTTAGTTTGTAATTATTATGAGCTTAACTTAGTAATTCTCTTTATAACGTATGTTGGTGGATTATGAGATGGTTTTTATTTATATATAATGATGTTGTTTATCCTTATAGGAATTTTATCTTTGGGATTGCTCTGAGGCTTTGCTGACAGGTTGTTAACATGTGTGATCATATCCACCCTAAGTTAGTGTTAATAACACCTGTTTAGGAGTGGGTGTGACACAAGATGCTATCAAATGCCATATGCACACAAAAAAAGCCCCATCAACAGCCATAACACGGCAGGACGAGAGTAGGTCAGACAGATAGCATGCTTATACTGCAGCAAATTACCAAATATGATGAATGACAACCACATAACTAAGTGAAAAAAAAAAAAACCCTGAACAAGGCCAACCACAGTTAATAAGTTGAAATCATCTGTGCTTACTACTCCAGCAAACCCTGAGAGATCAACCAATGAAAATGGACTCGTAGAAGATGCCATTTCAATCAATACTTGGGATTCAATAGATTTGAAATAGCGAGAAGAGAGCAATACATTATACAAACAAGGTATAGCAAAAAGTAAGACATATACCATAAGAAGTAGGCATTCTTAGGAGTCCTCTTCAAATTCCCTGAAGAACATAGTCATTCAAATGTTACTTGCAAAAAGGTGCCATAAAGTGCCAAATGAGCCCAACTACTAAAGACAACCCCAATTTATCCACTAAAGCCAGTCCGACAGAAAATGAACATTCAACCGGTGCAATAAGTGATTTACAACACTGAATAGGAAGTTGGGCGAGCAAGTAAAAACTTTCAACACTATTCTAAAATTTAAGAAATATAAAGTTGTTATGAGATGAAGAGAGCAAGGACATAATTCTCGCAAGAAATAGAAAAAAAAAATGGATATAATTTCCTGAAAAATAGAAAGAAAAAAAAAACAGATAACACTGCAAGATGAAGTGATTCTGATCCCATGAAATGCTATTCACAGGCCATCTACTCCCCTGTGATCCCAATGACACCACTATTCACACAAATTGTAGCTGAGAACAACTATAGGGTTCAAGGAACCAACAAAAGTTTCCATAATCCCACATAGATGCTTATTGAAAGCTCCATATCACTTGACCATCATGTGGCATTTATGACAGTGCAAATACAACACTACCTCACCCTGAAAAATTCAAAATGCCAATGTAGCTTTCCTGAAGGTAGGAAGGCAAAGTAAGAACATGAAAACAACACATATGCCCACACAAAAAAAAAAAAACAAATAAATTCACAGCTCCATAGCAATAGGATTAGCTAAATGTGTGGAGCGACCAAAAAAGGGATCAAAATTCAACTGCTTTCTCACCAGAGCTCAAATGCATAAGAACAGTTTCATTTCCCTACAAGAAATTAAGATGAAAAGTGCATATAAGCATCTAAAATTTTGTAGCGTGGGAAATAAAATCTTGAAGATTTTGAAAACATAAAAGATGTCCTCTAATACAAAGATACGCCTAAGAGGCCAGGACACAGTAAGTAATGAAACCAAAACAATGAAAATCCAAGCTTGGGAAATACTAGTACAGCAACCTCTGGATGCCCAATGCCCATTTCATGTTCCTCCAATTATCCCCTCAAAACTCCATCCACCTGTACCTTGCATCAAACAACAAAAGGGGTTAAGAGTAACTAGGAACACCATAAAGCTAGAGGAGGAGTTGGGGGAAGAAAAATAATTAGATTAAAAAGAAGATGAAAGGCCAGAACGAAAGTGTGTGTCCTGAACAACCATAAAAGAAACGAATGGCGTCGCCTGCACTCCCATCCACCTGAAACAAGGACAAATGATAAGGAAAGACGCACAACAGTTAGTTCTGGCATCAGTAGCATCAAGAAGGAATATCAAATATTACAAAAGACTTCTTCTCATGTCATCTAGAATGCTAGGCTACAAGGATCCAAAAAATTTCTAGTAAGAAGGGGAAAGGCTATGTTCTAATAACTACTATCTCCATAGTCCCACGTATTCCTAGTTTTCTACTAACAAAGGAATAAGCAAAGACCATGGCACCACCTTGTCAGCTCACCAACAATGCTAGGTTGGGTTAGGTGGCCATGGTTTGCAGTCTTTGTTGTGTTTCACGTTAGCAATTGTTGGTTTTATGCCTGGTATTGAGCATTGACATTACCGGATTTAATATACAAGTGGTTTTTAAATGATTCTCAAATTTGAAGTTGCATTATAAAGGACATCGTTTTTTTGCTGGGAAGTTAAAAATCGTACTTGAAAAATGATTAGACCTATTTTCCATGACAATAACATCATATTTACACATAATTGATTTGTTCATCATGTCTCATTGTGGTTTTTTGTGGATGAACTCGGGGTACCTTTGGTGGTGGCTTGTTCTTAGTCTTGGTTAGTGCACATTTTTACCAACAATAGGGGTCTAACCTGGATGTTACCCTATTGAGTATGCAACGAAAGCATTAAAATAAATAACATAATTTTTATTACTATAAGACACTTGTACACTAATCTTTTGACATAACACTCACAATGATGACTATATTCACACCAAAGCATACACTAGACTATCTTTTGCTCACTATAACTTCACTTGGTCACACGGTAACACACTCACACCACACCTTTGCTAACCTTACTTAGTCACTCAAGGACTCCTTCACTCTCTTGCACTAGAGTTTGTGCACTTCACTCTCACACTCTAATGAGAGACCAATCCTCCAATTTATACAAGCAGCAAGTCGGTGCTTGCACTATGATTCTAAATAGATGGAATCTATAGAGATCCATCTAAGAGAACTCTAGAAAGATGTGATCATGAGAGAGAGATCTAGAAAGAAAACTACTTAAAGGGTGTTTTCTAGTGAGAGAATTTTCTAGAAGGAGAGAGAAAGTGATGATTTGTTAACACTCCCCCTCAACACTTACTCTCTCATTTTGAACTGTAGCAATAAGTTCTTTTGCAATTCTCCACGGGACATTTACGAGCTTCTGATCACCATCCTTTATTATCGTTGTACTGCTGCCATTCATCTCATTTTTCTTAATGTTGCTCTTCTGGACAACCTTTTTACCTGTCAATTGTACTGGTGGTTGCCATCCCTCCACCTGTGCCTTGAGTAGATGCTTAGTTGGACTGATAGAGTAACGAAGAAAACTCATCTTCTTGGAGGACATCTTTACCTTCACACCTGATTCAATACATTAACATCGACAAGGGTTGAACTTGAAATCCATAATTTTTTTCAAAACCTCTTTGTGCTTATTCAAGAGAATTAACACGTTCCTTGTTCCAACTCTTCTTGTTTATCCCTTGCATTCTCATGACATTTAGAATCTCCATTTCTTTTGTTATCATCCTTCAAGTCTGTAGTGACTAGCTCTTTATTAAATGCATCTTATGGTTGGTCATTCCTCAGGAACTCTTTGATAACAAGCTTTGATTAAACATTCCCAGTGATTCATTTGATAGACCAGCTAGACAGGAGAGCACTATATATTCCGTACCTCTTCTTGTAGTGCATTAACAATTAACTCATGCTCTATTACTGCACTTGAGCCTATAACAAATTGCTCATCGATCGTTCTCATGTCGAAGTCAAACTCATTTTATTCTAAGCATGCCTCCTCATCAAACTTCATCACAACAAAGGATGCTTGACAACCCTACTCCTTTTGGCTCTTGTACTCATATTGGTGATCACCAAGTCTCAACTTAGAAAAGTCCTATTCAGCATCACTATCACAATCCTGTTGGTGATCATCTATCCATGTTATAGCAAAGGATGCATCAAAATCCTACTCGTCTTCACTAATAGTCTTCTGTTGCTGATCAGTCGATGTCTTCAGGTTTCCCTTGACTGATTTTCTTCTTAGTCGGCAATCTTGTGCAAAGTGTCTCTTTTTGCCACAGTTGTAACATTCATCACTTCACCATCACTTTGCCATATAACATTCATCACTTCACCATCTAAAATTTGGGGCCTTTGAAAGGTTTGACTTGAAAAGGGTTAGATTTGAACTTTGATTAGAAGATTTGAAATTGAACTTTGATTTGAAATCGAACTTGGACTTATTTTGGAAAGTTTGAATTGAACTTTGAAAACCATCTTGGTTTTGAAAAGAGTTTAAGCTTCCTAACTTAGGGTCAGGGTTGAACTAGGGCTTTGGCCTCCTAGGGATTATGTAACCTAGGGTTGAAACATGCAGTTGAAATAGAAAAGTTTGATTTTGGAAAGTTTGATTTTAGAAAAGTTTCAAATTAGGAAAGTTTCAAAAGACAAAGATTTTTTGGAAAGTAAATCTTTAGGAAGAATTTTTAGGAAGTGGATTTGCAGAACAATTTTGGAAAGGCATGAATATAGACTTCGAAAATCTTTTGAATATCTCACTTTCCTAAAACGATTCTAATCATGAGAAGACTAGAACCATTCTAGGGTTGTGATTTTGATAGCAACTAGGGTTTAGAACCCTAATATGAAATTTGATGGCCTCTTTGAATGTAACACTTCTCTAAAACAACTCTAACCATGGAATGGCTAGAATCATCTTAGAATTGCGATTTCTTGAAAAACAATTTAAGACTTGAACTCAAGTTTAGACCTTGATGGTCATATTGAATATAACCTTTCTTAAAACAACCCTAACCATAGAATGGCTAAAATCATCGTAGAAGTGTGGTTTTGAAAATAACTTTGAAAGAAAAAGGTTTTGAATGCAAGTTTTGAAAGCAATCTTTAATGAAAATTTGAAAACAACCTTTGAATAGTGTATTGAATGCAATGTATGAACATGATAACCACAATGCAATAGGGACATGAATATACATGACCAAGCTTCACCACATAATCAAGGGGGCCAGACTGACACCATATTAGGGGGAACTCAAAGAAAATTCCCGACACGATGATTCTCTCCAAGACCTTTCTAGGCATGAACCAAGAGGTCCCTTCTTTCAACCATGCAAGAAGAGGAGGTAGAAGATGGGGATTAAAATAGAAGAAAGCCCAAGTGGATTAAGAGAGAGAAGAGAGATAGGGGGATTACATAACTTAACTAAAAACCCTACCATGCCTTCTCTTTGCTTTGATTACTTTGTTTGCTTTGCTTAACTTGAACCTTGAGAGCTTTGAATATGCAGCACTTTGATCTTTAATGGATGCTTGAAGGCTTGGATTTAAGTGTATAGAGTATATGGAAGCTAGGGTTTGAGTGTATGGAGGCTAAGGTTTGAAAGGGCTTGAGAAAATTAGGATTTTAAGGGAATTCGAGCTTTAGTTTTAGAGATGCAGAGTTTCTAGAGTGATTTTGCGAACCCAGAATACACAGGGGTGGCCTATATTTATAGACATCCAGAATGAGCTTCGAGCCTCTTGTTTTGGCGCTAAGCTGTTTTTAGGCTTGGACCATGCCATTTTTTGACTTAGCGCCACTACTAGTGGTGGGAGTCTCTTTGCAAAACTTTTGAGGTAGCAAGAAATAGATCTTTGACCCTTGTGACACAAGGCAGAAGATTTGGGGGCCTATCCTAGCGACTACCATGTAACTTTTGGCCTAGCGCCACTAGGAGTGACTCCAGAAAGTTTGGAAATGATCCAAAAGGTTTCAAGTAACCAGACATAGCTAGGAATGGATGGGAACCCCAAGAAGAGTGTCACAGAGGTAGACGGCTTGATAACCAGAGTTGGAATAGTTGAAAAGGGTGACCGGCCCACCAGGCGCAAAACAGTCATTTAAACCAGGGGAACACCAAAACTAACCCAAAGTGATTAGTGAGAATTCGAAGGTTAAAAACAATATTGAGAGTGTTCTAAGGAATTACTGGTTTAATACCCAGAGCTAGTGTGGTTGGAAAAGGCGACCGTCCCACTAAAGGCAAAAGGGCCATTTTATATCAGGTTTACTGAACTAGACTAGGAATGGTCCAAAAAGGCACTAAAAAGTTGTAAGCATCCTCAGAAGATAACTAATTCCATACCCAGAGTCGGTGTGGTTCCCGAAGGCAATTGGATGCCTAAGGGCAAAATGGTCATTTTGACCGGATGCTCTCGGAATTGATTCGGAGGCAACTGGAAGGAACTAGAACATGCTAGATTATCCTTGGGGATAATCTTGAAAGGGTAGGCTTACAGCTCTAAGGTCTTAGGTACTTTTTCGAGAAATATGATGGTGGGGCTCAATGGGCAGTTTGGTCATTTTTCACCGAAATGGGCTAGCATACACTGGTGTTAACCCAGGTTTTAAGTGTTTCTGTTACTCTAATAGTGTGTGACCAGCTAGTTTTCAAAGGTATCCCGTCCTCTAGTAAACGTGTCACGGCCAAGAGGCGTGTTCAGCCCCATGACATGATGAGTTTGTTGGCATTCTCGATGTTAACTTGTTTGCGAGTGTTTCCGTCACTCTAACGGTTGCGATCTACGTGAGTATTTTTGTCACTCTAACGGTGTGCGTTCATTCCAAAGATCGCTTGATCTTGAAAAGCTATTGGATGGTTTTATCGTCTGAGGGATTAATTTTCTCAAAAGACATGCTAGATAGCGGACATTCTATGTTGGCGGGCTAGCAGGCACCAAAAATGAACCACTCTACCATCTCAAGGACTTAGGTTCCATTCCGATCGAGGGGTATGAAGGGACTTATCATTTTGAGGGGGTTGTGCTTTCTTGATAAACGTGCCATACTTGATGGACTTACCATTTGAGGGATCAACTTTCTCAAAAGACGTGTCAAATTGAGTTTGACTAGTCTGGACTGGAATTGAAATATGGACTTACTATCTTTAAGAAGATGTGCCAACTAAAATTGGACCAAGCAATGCCCTAAAGGCATTTTGGTCATTTTGCCTCATTAGGCCCGATGGGCCCGCGAAGAGGGTGATTAACTAGATTGAGTCTAGAAAGCCGGTTTGGGTTTGAATGTGTCTATGTAGGTTTGAATGTGAGTCTGGTCGAGCCAGAGATTGCCAAGCGAGCAAAAATGGGTTGCTTACAAGTGTTGCTAACACCAACAACTTCCCACAGATCTTATCCCTGCAATGTCTGCCAGGTACTATAATTCTAACTGTCGAGCTTCTCCATCATGTCCATAAACTGGAGATCGGCCATCATGACTTAGTACAACCACTCGTATTACCAAGCAAGCCATGTCTTGGACAAGTAGCTTCACAATCCCAGATTGTGCACAAAGAAATCTCCCCCTCACATGACGCCTTCAACCACTGTCCTCGACCGCCAAGCTTTGCTCCAACCACCTACCCCTACTAAATCTTCCACTAGACAATGCTTTGAAAATCAGTCCTTGACCAATAGGCTCTGGAAACTCTTCCATGTGGCAATGCCTCAAAACTCGATCCCTGACTGCATGGCTTAGATAAATCTCTTGCATGACGACCCTTTAAAAAGCTATCCCTAACTGAGCTTGCTCTGACACCAAATTGTTGAGTATGGAATGAAAGCACTCAAATAAATAATAGAATTTTTATTACTGCAAGACACTTGTACACTAATCTTTTGTACATAACACTCACAATGATGACTATACTCATACCAAAACATACACTAATATCATATACTAGACTAACTCTAGCTTACTTTTACTTCATTTGGTCACATCGTAACATGCTCATAGCACACCTTTGCTAACCTCACTTAGTCACTCAAGCACTGCCTCACTCTCTTACACTAGAGCTTGCACACTTCATTCTCACACTCTAATGAGAGACCAATCCTCCCATTTATACTAGCAACAAGTCAATGCTTACACCATGGATGATTCTAGATAAATAGAATCTAGAGAGATCCTTCTAAGAGAACTCTAGAAAGAGGTGATCAGTAGAGCCTTATCTAGAAAGGAAACTCCTTAAAGAAAGAGTTTCCTACTGAGAGAAGTTTCTAGAAGGTGAGAGAAAGTGATGATTTCTTAACAACCTCACTTCTCTATCTCTCATAATAATGGTGGTCTTGTTGCATGCTAAAATGTTTTCATTATTCCATGCTTTCAATGATTCTGTCATTGGTGATTGAAACTCTTCATAAATGTGCTTGCTCAGTCACATGATCATTATATTTATGTGTGGTGGAGTTTATGTTTTGTAAGCTTGCATAGTATATAGGGTGGTCCACTTGGTGGTTTTGTAAGCTTCTCTTCCCATCTGTAATTCTATGTTTAGGTTTTAATATTATTAGGTATGACATGAGAAAGTGTTTTTTTTTTTAATTATCCTGGGGTTGATTTTGCATTTTGACTATATAAAGGAAAGAAGGCTATGGTGTGGGTTTCTCTCTCATCTGTGTCTGCTGCTCTTTCATTTCTTTTTTCTTTTTTTTTTTTTTTTCAGATAATAGCTTCTAAAATTCTGCATGAATTTTCAAAGTGAAGTTTTGGTTGTTTCGGGTTAAGGTGGGTTCTTCAGTGCAAGGCAGTTGTGGCACTTGATTGCCTACCAATTGCTGCACATAGGTTCAAATAAGTTTTTTGAAAATTTGGTATTACTTAGATTCACTTAGATTACTTTACCTATCTGACAACTATATGCAATGCAAAGCAATCACAAGCAATAATATAAAGAGATACAAGTTTTTCTTGTGGAAACCCAATATGAGGAAAAACCACGTCTAGTAGGCCAAACACTATATTGAACAGTTTACACAAGCACCACTTACAACCATAACAATTGAGACTCCACAACTACCACCCGAATCTCCATGAACTCTGTTGAATTTTACTTGCTTGACTCCTCGAGTTTATGCTCTCCTTGGCGTCAACCCTCACACCGAATCACCATGGTGTTCTCTTTCGTCCTCAGAATCCACCAAGATGATCTCTCTGCTTTATTCTTCAATTTAGATAATCTAGTGAAGAAGCTCTGTAGGCTTAAAAAAATCATCAATAAGATCTTCATCTTTCTCTACAGTATTCTCTTCTAACACTCCTCTATATTCAAGAGTTATGGAATACGTATAAGTCTCTAGACTCTTGTAGCATCTCTAAAACTCCTCAAAAATTAGGCTGGAACTACCTTCTGATTGGCTAAGAAAGCCTAGCTTGAGAGTCCTCAAATATGAACTGATTTGGATGTGATTAGAGTTTGATTCAAACCTAACTTTGGAGCATTGCTCGAGCCAACTTTAAGCAATACATTTTGAATCTCTGATTCTGTAGATTTTTCACATATGGCTCGAGCGAACTTTGCTCAATTCACTTGAGCTAACTTTGAGTCCATGCTCTCTACATAATTAGATTGCTATTAAAAAGTTAGGTGGAATCCATATATTATGGAGCTTGAACGGATACTTGAGCATAGAGATATGACCTTCGAAAGTTTTAGATCTGCAACCTTTAAAGGCTTGTACTGCAGCTTGGACAGCTTGTACTCTAACAACTTGAACTTGAATCTTGCTCTCAGACTTGTTTAATTACAGGGAAAGAACTAGATTACAAAGTTTTGTTTCATAACACACCAAATTCCTAATAATCTCCCCCTTGGTGTTTTTGTGACAAAATTCAAAAGTGGCTCCTTACAATCCCACCCCTTTGTATATTTACATTGAATAAATAAACAAGTCCATAAACTAACAGAACTCTTCAAGTCTTAATGCTCGATAACCTACACATTCATAAAACAACACACCTGTGACATGCAAGTGTAGGAAAACTATTATCCGTTTATAAGGCTTACAATCCACTCCCCCTCAACCAAGCATATATGTAAAACCATCCATAGATCGCACAAAATAGATATCAAGTGACAACACATATATAAATAAGCTTGAACCAGAATTATATACTAAAACCAGGGAGAGCAACCATTAACCAAACAACTATCAACCAAACCATCCAATTAACCAATCCCGAAACAATGACCACTAAGCTACTACAAGCTACTACTACCAACTAAACTAAACCTACTCGCCCTTTTGCCACAAAAACTAACACAAAAGTCTACTCAGAAGGCGGAGCCAGAGGCAACCCTTGCAACAAGACACAGATCGCCTGAAGTTCACCGGTACACATCATCCATAACGTGAAGTATATATTTATCAAATCTAAACCCAAGAACACATTACAATCAAGAGAATAGCATATATGATAGAATGAATCACTCCTTTTCCAACTTGTCACGAGATGGATTAACTCATGAATGTGCCTTTGTGATAAGTGAGTATCAAACCTGAAATTGACAAGTCATTCAAATCCTAGGTGTGATCGATATTGCTGCACCACATTTGAGTATTAATGAAGATCAATAACATAACAAAACACCAATTATAACTTAAGTCAAATTGGCTTATGAGCTTTGCGCCCCCTCAGTTTAAGCAATTCTTAGGAAGCTTTACACTTTTCTAGCAATCACATGGCGACTTTCACTTTATTTGAAAATGGTAGTCTTGACTATTGACTTAACACAACTAGCATCATGAATTTACGTCAGATAGCAACTTTCACAGATAATCATAGGTAGCCTTTTCCATCGTGCATAAGCTTCAAAATTTTTTAATTTTATAAAACAAGAGAGGTCCCATCACAGAAGTAGGCATGCAATACTTGTTTTATATTAGTTTTGACAATCAATAATTACAAGAAAGGCACATAGAACGATTTACTCACATATGCAGACACACAACCTTGGCAATGTCAAGTTGATAAGTGTACATTTGTCACACAAACATGAGTAAACACACTTGTACACAAAAAGTATATAAGGTGATTCAATCTATGCATAAAGTTATGGACTTGAATGCACTGTGCACAGTGATTGGATAAGACGCATAAAGTCAATACACAAACAGCATTTGTTGCACACAAAAAAATGAAAATCTTTTTGAAATTGTCCAAATGCATTTTAACAAAAAAAAAAAAAAAACTACTCTACAAAAAAAACATAGCTCTAGGATTAAAAGAAACTCTTGAAGAACATCCTAGGCTATGTGAATAGAACCTCTATTCAACGAGGCAAACCCTCTAGATTTCCTTAAAGTTTCAAATCTATGGGAATCAAGGGGTTTTGTAAACAAGTCAACTTTTCTTATCCAAGCAACCCTAGTCTCGGGCTTACATTGACTAGGTGTACCTCTAGGGTCAGCCTTAGCATTTTAGTTCATTTGATACTTCTGTCTAAATGGCTGAACCCATATTGGCTGAGACAAGGCATTAAATCTATTTCTTGTATAGCCAATTTAATGCCTAGGATGATATGATTTACCAATTCTAGCATGACTATAGTAAATGGGAAGACCATAAAGCTTATGACATTGGGGCCTAATGTGACCTCTAATCTCACAGTAATGACACACATGAACAAAGTGTGCGAATGATGAAGATTGCGTGGGGTTAGATCTAAAGTTTAAAGGTTTGGAAGTGTTGAAAGAGGAATACATGTTATGTGCTTTACCTTGCACTTTTACTTAAGGTGGAGGTGAAACCTTACCTTTCCCTTTTGCTCGTGGTGGAGGTGGAATCTCTTTCTCCACGAAGCCAATTCCACTAGTATCTCCATTTGGTTTTTGTGCACCAAGCATCTCTTGTATTTTCTTTGAACCTGCAATCATCTTCTTCATCTGTTCATGAGATATAGATAGATCAAATTCAAGAGAAGCAATTTTACAAACAAACTCTTTTTTGTCTTCCAAACGTGCATGCAACTCCTTTTCAAGCACTAATTTTTTAGCAAACAAGGTGATCCTATGAGCTTTCAGTTGGCTTACCAATGTAGCAGATTCAAAATTTTCATGTTGAAAAATGTCTCTTTCTTTTTCTACAGTTCTAAGTTTAATTTTTACATCAAACTTATACTTCTCAGGTTTTAGACACCCATCATAGAATTTAACATAAGCCGATTTTAAGTCTTTATCCTTTTTACCTTTTTCACCTTGACTTTCATTATTAGAATCACTAAAGCTTTCAGACTCATCACACTTTCCTATGAACCCTTCTGTGTGGTTATCTACATTCTCATGCAAAAATGTAGTGAATGCAGTATGGTTATCGTCTTCCTCATTGGATTCAAACTCATTGCTATCTTCCCTAGTAGCAAGGACCATAGCTCCTTTCTTTTTATTTTTGTTAGGACACTCATGAGCTATATGACCAAACCCATGACATTCATAACACTGAATGCCTCGAGGTTTGTGGTTTTTATTAGCCTTTTTCTCACTTTTTTGTCCTAATTTCAATTTGTCTCCACCATTTCCCTTTATGTTAAAACCACCCATGCTCTTACCCTTCTTATTCTTAAGAAATTTCTTAAGCATTAAAGCCATTTGATCTACATCAAAGTCAAAGTCATCCTCACCATAATTGACCTTATTTTCTTGAGTAGATTTTAAGGCAATACCTTTGCTCCTTTTGGGTTGGCAAGTGTTCAACTTAAAGGTTTGTAGAGAGCTAAGAAGTTCTTCTACACATATGTAGTCAACATTCATGCTCTCTTTTATAGCTATCACTTTAGCCTGAAATCTCTCAAGTAGTGATCTCAGTATCTTTCTGACAATTTTGTTTTTAGGTATTCTCTCCCCTAGGTTAAAGCTATTGTTCACCACATCACTCAGTTTGGCATAGAACTCATTAAATGTTTCATTCTCTACCATCCTGAGTGTTTTAAAAGTAGTGGTCAGTATCTGCAATTTACACAGTTTACTCCAGGGGTACCCTCATGGGTTATCTCTAGGATATCGCAAGCTTATTTTGCATTTTCACAATTAGAGACTCTTCTAAACTCTTCAGGTGTGAGAGCACTATAGATAGCATTGGGAGCTTTGCTATTCTAGTTGGAATTAGCATAATCAGTTGCATCTCACTATTCATAGGTCTCAAGGGCAGTCACGGTTCCTACAGTCGTTGTGGGAATGTTGTAGCCATTCATAAAAGCTAGCCAAGCCCTTTTATCAATGGACTTGATGAAAGCTTTCATTTGAGCCTTCCAGTAAAGGTAATTAGAGCCATCTAACAGTGGTGGTCTAACAGTAGACAATCCCTCCTTAGGCAAATCCATGAATACTAATAACAGGATCACACTCAATTAAGGACACAGAGTGACCCGCTCTGATACCAATTGAAAATTTCGTATTACTTAGATTCACTTAGATTACTTTACCTATGTGACCACTATATGTAATGCAAAGCAATCACAAGCAATAATATAGAGAGACACGAGCTTTTCTCATGGAAACGCAATACTGGAAAAAACCACGTTCAGCAGGCCAAGCATTATATTGAACAGTTTACACAAGCACCACTTACAACCATAACAATTGAGACTCCACAACTGTCATCCAAATCCCCATGAACTCCGGTTGAAGTTTACTTGCTCGACTCCTCAAGTTTCTATTCTCCCCGACTTTGACCCTCACACCGAATCACCACAGTGTTCTCCTTTGTCCTTAGAATCCACCAAGATGATCTTTCTGCTTTGTTCTTTAATTTAGATAATTTCGTGAAGAAGCTCTGTAGGCTTAAAAAATCATCAATAAGATCTTCACCTTTCTCTATAGTATTATCTTCTAACTCTCCTTTGTATATCTCTGTATTCAAGAGTTATAGAATATGTACGAGTCATTAAACTCTTGTAGCATCTCTAAGACTCCTAAAAAAGTAGGCTGAAACTACCTTCAGATTGGCTAAAAGAGCCTAGCTTGAGAGTCCTCAAATATGAACTAATTTGGATGAGACTAGAGTTTGATTCAAACTTGGCTTTGGCGCATCGCTCAAACAATGCATTCTAAATATCTAATTTTGTAAACTTTTCATATATGGCTCGAGCCAACTCCATATGGCTCAAGTGAAGTTCTCTTGAGCCAACTTCGAGCCATGCTCTCAGCATTTCAAATTGCTCTAAAAAAGTTACATAGAATCCATATATTATGGAGCTTGAACAGACACTTGAGCATAGAGATATGGCCTTCTAAAGTTTCAGCTCTATATGCTTTAAAGGCTTGTACTGTAGCTTGAACAGTTTGTACTCTGACAACTTGAACTTGAATCTTGCTCTTGGACTTGTTTAATTACAAGGAAAGAACTAGATTACAAAGTTTTGTTTCATAACACACCAAATTCCTAACATTTTTGAATTAACATTTTCAGCTGAAGTCGGGGTTCTCTTGTTCTAGGTGGACTGTATTCCTTAGTCTATATATTACAGGCATTAATGTTGCCACTCTAATGTGAACAGGATTCTGTTGTGTAAAGCTTCTGGCCATAAATCTGAAGAAATAACCAAACATGGACTCATAGTGAGGATCTTAATTCTTTTGGGACTCCAAGTTAGACCTACTTGTCCTCTTTTGGAACCCTTTCCTTTCTCTCTTTCTGTTTTTCTTTTTTTCTTCTTCTTTTATTTCTTTTTTCTTTTTCTTTTTCTTTTTCATTTTTCAAGGTCAGGGTTTGTTGTGTTGATTTTAGTGTTTTGCTAATATATGAAATACCACTTTAAGAAATTTTCGAGTAGTTTTTTTGTCATGTGGGGGCCTTATGTGTGTTGACATTTTAACTTTGAAAATCTCTATGATAATCAAAGCTTTATTGTATGCTTCTATGTTGTTTCTCGTCCTTCTAATGGAATTTTCATATGATATGCAGGGTTGTTTTAATTGTTATAGCATGTGAGAGCCTTATCTCTGTTCATTTCATTTAATATAATATTTCCTCTTGATAGCTTTACTCCTACCTTCTGTGCTGAAATTTGCAGATTTTTGAGGTCTAGAATTGTAACCTGTAGGTGAGCTTGCAAAGTGGTGTTTGAAAACATTCCAATTGTTAGGAAAATTGGCTCATTTTGTGCCATGTAAATTGAGAGTTAAAATCTTTTTATGTCTTGTGTGAGTCTTGAGTGTATTGATCACATTGTAATGACCTTAGATGTTAGGAATTTGCATCCAATAAGCTTCAAGGGAAGAATCAACAAGAAATGGATGAATTTTGAGAAGATGGGTCTCGTGCAAATCTCATTGAATCTGCCTCTAGCAGATTAGTTCGGTTGTAGCTAGTTTTTAGCCAAAATTTTGTTCGAATTGGAAAAGGCTCATTAGAGGCACAGTTGTATATCTTCAAGTCTTCTTTCTAGAGAGCTTTTAATCTTAGCAATCCGACATCGGAGTAAAAAGTTATGGCCATAATACTAAAGACTACATCATAGACTCCACTGTGGCACACTCACCGCAGCAAAAATATCCAGCAGGCAATGACATGTGCCATCAGGCGTAGCCTCAATGCACCATGGCACACCCAAAGTGTTCAGCTCAAGTTTCTATCTCAATATTTTCTCTTCTTCGAAGCTGGTGGACAATGTAATGTTTGATTAAATTTGTTGGAGTTTAAAAATAACATTTCTCAGCTGCTAGCATGAGCATCTCCAATAAAAGAATGAGGGACAACTTTTGGGAGAGCATGGGCATGAGAATGTATTGATATTCAGAAAGGAATTTTGTCTTCTCTATGCAGCAAGGGAAAAAATGGGGAGCAAAGTTTGTTGATTTGCTGCAGAGGTGGTACACTATAACATGGGAAGGTATGGGCTAAAGAATTTTTGAATCTCTATGAGCTTCAACTATGACTTTCATATATACACATGTGATGAGGTTGTAGAGGCTGCTGAGGTGATCACCCTTGCCATTGATTCAAGTGAGTCATTCTCTTCCTATCTTTTCACTCTCTTACCATCCTCAAGATTGTGCAGCAACTTAGAAAAGAGAGAGTGTGAGTCCTCTGTTTTGTAACACCTGCCAAGCGTTCGATAAAAGGTCTAAGAGGACTCTCCTTCATTTTCTCCATCTAATTTAAGAGAGACTATGGTGGCTTGATGGAGTTCAAGTCATTGGTGATTCATTAAGGATTCAATGAGGTTCCAAGTGCTCGTGAACATATTTGTGAACTCGAAGGAATGCAAGGTGTAGATGCAAGCCAAGGGTTGAGGATTCAACAAGTGTAATGGTTGTAAGACACTCTTGTATTATTGTTCATCTTATAGTGCTTGGGTTGTGCTGGACTTAGTCCTGTGGTTTTCTCCCGCAAGGGTTTCCATGCTAAAATTCTCTTGTATCTTCTTGTTGCTTGCTTTGAATGTTTGTTGATGTTTATTATTCATGTTTTGCTAGAATGCATAATCATAGCTTACAATTTAGAGAGACCTATTCACCCCTCCTCTAGGTCTATCTTAATGTATCAATCCATATTAACAAAAACACTAGTGGTTTGATTTTTTCACCAATGATCATTTATGATAATATAATATACTTCGTCTTCTTTCTCATTTTCTTGTCTTATTTCTCCTTGTTTTCCTTTTATCTATAATTTATTTATTTTTCGATGGTATTCTTTTAACCTGACACTGTAGGGTGCCTGGGACTTTTACTTATTCAATTGTTGACAGCAAAGTAGGAATAGAAGGACTACGGAGAGAGTAGTTGTCTTTGTTTTGTGTTATTGTTAAGGCACAGTGCTTCCCCTTCTTGCCATAAATATGTCTGATGTTTGTAGCTTAGAATTGTAAGTGAGCTTACTAGTGGTGTTTTGAAACATTTAATATTCTTCCTCCATGTTACTGCTGCCAGTCTGCATTTGTCTTTCCTTCTCGTTTGTCTTTATTTCAATTGTCCACTTTTTCATCTAACCTTGCAATATAATTATCAACTAAATTCTGTATCAATTGGCATTTTTTTGGTTTTCATTCTTTTTGGCCCGAAGCTTATTTCCACTAAAGAGATACCAAATAGTATTGGACCACCTGTTGTGCCCGTGGTTTGAAATGTGTATTCTGGTTATCATTTTGCTTCTCATATTCTTCATCTTTGTCCATCTTGTTTTCTCTATCTTTTCACTAATTCTTCAAGTTCTCTTGAATGTGGTAGCTATTTACAGTTAAATTCAAAACATTCTTGCTGGCTGAGAATCTTTGTAGATTCAATGTTGACTTTGGAGGCATTATTTTGTAAGGTTTTGTTGTTGTTTGCTACTTTATATTCTTCAATTGATTTGGAAATGTTGTTGATAGTTTGCTGCCAACATGTTTGTCTTGGTGGTTGATGTTGTTTTTTATTTTGTTCTCATAGTTGGTGGATGTACTTTCTGATGAGTAGAATGTAAAGTAGGATATTTGTTGATTGCAGAGCTTATTTGCCTAGATGCGCTGTTGTGTGGTTTGATTAGGCACTAATAGTTCCAGAGTTGAGGAAGGCTTTGTTTATGAGACTAGGAGTTGGGCTTTTCTTCCTCATGACATTAATTTGTTTCCTCTTTTTATTTGCTTTTAGTAAAGTAGATATTTGAACTAAAGTTGGTATTATTTGTTGGGTGTAGTAATTATTTATTAGTATACTTTTATCGAATTTTCTTTAGGTAGGATGTTCTGGTACTGAATCGTGTTTTGGAGTTCACACTTCACTTTGGCAATTTCATAACATGTGCAAACATGGCTTATTGTGGGAGACCATATTCTCAAACCACATTTAGGGTTTTGTCTCCTAAGTTTTTTGTTGGTGATTTACATTGAAGAATCATTCAGCACATTCATTTTCTTGGTTCTGCCCCTGTCAAAATTTTTTTATTCTTTTATACTTTGTTTTCCTACTCTTTGTTCCTATCTACGGATCATGAATGGCCATTTATATCATGGCCGAAAGGTCCCAAATCACTACCCAAACCAGCTAGCCTTCAATTCCTCTCTCTGGTCCTGTCTTGCTTGTTTTATTTTCTCATCCCTTTAGTACCTAAGTATGGCCCACAACTATTAACACATAGATGTGTGTATATATACACAAACACACACATAAACATAGCCACAACTATATAAACCTGCATAGTTATAATTTTATTTATTTCTTCTCTTTAGTTCTTGGTTCTCTATCTCTGTCAATCAAGATTTCAATACTCAACACCTACACCAGCACACACGCACCAATATACAACTACAAATACATCCATGTATGTATATACATATCATTGTCACTATATCCTATCAGCCGAACTCCCTGATCTCTTTCTTAGATTTCTAATGGCTCAAGCTTATACCCACAAATTACAAATTTCATATATATTCATAAGCATTGAGAAACCTCACACAACCACGATCACCAACACATACACATATGCTTTGACAAATATTATAGATTTACATGCTTTTTGGTGTCCCTTCACTTTATGGGTTTTTTTTGCATAATATAAAGGGTTGATGGATGTACGACCCTAAGAAAGCTGTTATGAGTTGGCCTTATTGATGTTATTTTTTTTTATTGCTTCCAAATTCTTAACTATCGTACCTAGTTGTGAGGAGTCTAACACGTGGTGGGCTTTGTTTCTTTTTTTATCCACGTTCTCTGGCTTTTCTTCTGTATTTTTGTTTCCTGCCTTCCTTGCTTTGTTAGAACGTATATAGCCAAGTGGTTAGGTGACAACTGGGATGTAAGCAAACGTGAGATCTCCTTCCCTCCTCTTTCTAACTCATCTTTATGCTGATTTTGTGCATGCTATAATTTGTCACTCGTATACTTCCCAAACGGTGTTGTCGTTGGTGTTAGGAACTTTAAATATGTTGTGGTGTTGAGGTTTTGGTTTAGAATTAGATGAATGCTGCTCTGGTAGTTATAGTTTGTGAGAACCCTCATGTTGTTTATGATTGTCACCTAATATTTGTTCTTGATTTCTTTTTCCTTCTGTACCTAAATTTTCAGATCCTTGTGGCCTAGCATTGTAGATAAGCCAACAAGATTGTGATGGAAAATTTTCATAATCCTCCTTGATGAGCAGAAATTTGGTGATCCTTGTGGCCTAGCATTGTAGATGAGCTGAAAAGATGGTTTCCATTTAAGAATCCTCCTTGATGCTTATGTTGTTGTTCCATTGAGTCGCTTGTCTTTCCTTCTTATTTCTTATTGATTCATTTTTGTCCTTTTCTGCTTTGTTGTACTTCTTATGGTTTTTTTTTTTACTAGGTTGTTTGCAGCAAACTAGACCTATTAGGATCAAGGGAATATTGGTTTTTTCTCTCTTCTATTTAGGGCCTTGCGTGCATGCTCTGTTTCTTTTTCCCCTCCTCTTTCCAATCATCTAGCTTCATTTCAGTTTAAACTTTTTTTTCTTCCTTGCTTCCTTTCTCTAGCTTTTGTGGAGTTGCTTATGGCCCTTAACAAATTTTGCTAGTTTGTTGCACGTTTATATGTCTAAGTGCATGTTCTGAGTGGATAATTGAAAGAACCTATTATAGAAATGCATAGCCTCTAACTATTATTTCCCTAGAATATTTTCAATGTTTTGGCATTTTTATTTCTTGTTTCTTTGTGCATCTTAACTCTAGAAAATTTCATTTTTTTTTTAACAGTTTAGATTGAATTTTTATCTTTCATTGCACCAAGAACATGACATCTACTGATTGCCTTGCTTGGGTGACAACTTTAGAGGATCACATGTCGAATTGAAAACAAGAATGCTTTACATCTCTTACGCCTATTTTGAAGCATTTTCTTTTAGTGAACTCTGGGGATCATACTTGTTTGTTGCTGTCTGTATTCCAACAATTTAGAATGACCACTTGTTTAGAGAGAAGGCAGAGTTGTCCATTTCTCTAGCATTTTAATCAATTAACTTATCTGGTTTATGGAGATTTCACATGGCAACTTGGTGGAGATTTTTCCTTTTCTCCTCATATCAAATTCTCTTTTCTAATGTTTATATTTTGTAGGGATTGTTTGTTGTCCTTTGCTTCTATAACTGAGGCTTGGAAAGTGCTATCTTTGTTGTTAATTACTTCAGTCTCTCTGTAGGATCTATTAGTTGCTTATGTTTTTGGCTATCTATGCAAGTGAGCGAAAGATTTATCTTTTATGATAAAGGACATTTGCCCCAAGGCTCACTTTCATTGTAGTCATTACTACCCCGAAATGAAGCATACAAAGAAAATAATTTTTTAAACAAAAAAAAGAAAAAGTTTAAAATTGCATATTAACACTAATTAAAATTAAAAATCATATGTTCCAAAAGCTTAAACATCAAATTAGGCATAAAGACACGTTGTTTCAATTTTACAATTGGATTGCAAGTTTTTTTTTTTCTAAATTTTTAACGTGTTTGATGTGTTTTAAGTGATGGACAAGTGTTCCTCAAGTGTTCGAAGTGTGTACAACGTTAAAAATTTTTAAAATAATAGGACATATTTGGACGTGTGTCCCGTCAAACGTCCGACAAAGTATCCAACACGAACACTACACCTCGTTAGAAGTGTCTGTGCTTCTTAGATTAATAGAAAACATAAAAAATCAAACTTACCCCAAAAACATTATAGTAGTAAAGCCAGAATAGTATAATAACGCCACAATTCAATGCAACCAAAGGCTCTCACCTCCAACCAACATCTCATTCCACTTATCAGACCCTTAAAAAAATGCCACCGACACAACCACCTCGACTCACTTGGTCAATGAAAACAAACAAACAACCAGCAACAACAAAAAAAAGTGAATGGAATCTTGAATCTTTGACTTCAAAATAAAACTTTCAAGTTATTCAGAATCGCACTTAGCATCAAATAGCAGGAACAATAATGTAGGCACAACTGACAGGAAGAATAGTAAGTTCAAGTTGCAAAAACCTTTTGGCCTTGTACCAAATAATGCTGATATATATCAAAAGGGAGAGAGAAGGCAAAAGGTAAAGGAGGGAAGGTGGGGGGAGATTGTCCAAGCACATCAACAAAAGCATTAAGAACCCATACAGAATTATGATCACCACTCAACCATACTCTTCCCTCCCACTCCCTTGCCCCAAGAAAGCAAAGACAAAAACAAAAACAATAAATTGCAGCTACAATAAGAGGAAACACATAAAGATAGATAGTATGGTCTGCAAGAGAGAACATATTTGACTTAGTGTCGCTTGAGAATCAAGATCCTCACTATCAATACTAGTTTGGTTAATGCTTTCAAATTTTGGCCCCAAGTACAACTATTGCTGCTTCATACAACCACCACCATCTGCAATAGAATGGGCAACATGCATAAGCAGGCAACATAGAAATTAAGGAAATCCAACTACAGATATATGACCAATTTACAGTCCACCTAAAAGTTAGACCGTATAAATTAAGGAGATCCAACTACAGATATATGACCAACTTACAGTCCACCTAAAAGTTAGACCCTCACTGCAGAGCAAAAGTAAATCCAACTATACGTAAAACCACGCAAGCAATCAACTGTAAAAACTATCCTACACTAGAGAATCTGATTTAGCTCAAAACAACCACAACTTTAAGTTGAAAATATACACAGAATTTGAAAGGCCATCAAGTGGAAAAACTACAATAGAGACACACAGAAGAAACTCACAACAACCCATTTTATGTTCACAATGCAAAATCAAATCCCTAGAAAACTAGGAGAAGATGTTTGCTCATTTCATTAAATTCTCTAGCGAAAATTGGACCTCCTTGACTGCAAGATAACTGGAGAACTAGTGAGAGAAAAAAGAAAATGAGCTTAGGGGAGAAGACTAAGAGAATCAAAAGATTGCCTAAAAACATGATAAAAACCACTGGCAATGCAGCAAATGGTCCAATAATACTTGGTACATATTATTTAAGCATAAATGGATTTCATGCCCAAAAAGAATGGTGACCAAACATGTCTGATGGTACAGAATCTAGTTGATTAGCAACCCCTAATCGTGTCACTCATGAAAGTCAATAGAGAGATGAAAACTAACATTTGACAGACTTCAATAGTACCAATGAGGCTTAATTACTCAACATTAATGTCACACACTGTAATAACTCTAAAACTTAAATTTGGTCCTAATAGAGCTTTATTTAGTTAATGCTTGTCAGGAGTAGTGTCACACACTAATGTTACATATCTCCTTATGGAGGAGGCATAAAAAAAAATTGATTCAATGGAAAATAGTGGAGTTTCTCACATAGAAAGGTGGAAAAGGCTGTGAAGGGCATGTTTGAAAGAAGCTCAAGGGCATAAGTGATAAAGGAAGATAGGCATGGGGGACTTGAGCAATTAGGAAATACCATAGGGTCCCCAAAAAAAATTAAAATAACATGGAAGCCCTCCACTTGACAAGTGTGCTTCATGCATGCCAAAGAGAGAGACTTGTCCCGCCAACTCTCTCATTCAGCATACAATCACAAATATATATATATGTATATATATATATAGAGAGAGAGAGAGAGAGAGAGAGAGAGAGAGAGAGAGAGAGAGAGAGAGAGAGCAGCCGAGAGAAGGAGAGGAAGAAAGGGGGAAAACAAGGAAGGGGAAAGGATGGATTTGAGGCCAAATTCAGCAGATTGGAGGTAAGAACTCTTCCCCTACTTTCAAACAACTTACGTACACACCACATAGTAGGTTTCAGGTGGAGAAAGTGGCCAAAAACTGGCTAGGCGGCCATGGTTTCCGACAAGGACAGATTTTGTCCATAAGGAGGTTGACCTTGTTTTCTTGAGAATTTCTTGCATGTGATTCCTTAGTTCTATGGTAAACATAATTTCAAATAACTTTCGAGAAGGAACCCTGGCTGAAAAATGGCTGGAAGGTGCCGAAAAAGGGCATTTACAGTCTGGTCAAATCAGGTAACCACCGGAACAGTGACTTCAGGGAACTTTTCCGGTGGTCAAATGACCACCACCTCTGTTGAGGTGTATACCATCTTTTAGTTCTATGAATTAGCTTTCTGTTGAGTACTCATAGGTCTCATGGGACTGAATATTGAGTGAGTTATGAACTGAGACCCAAAAAGGATGAAAAGTTTGGCATGCACATGAATAATAGGATTTTTGTGAGACTCAGGTCTAGAGATTAATGTGGGAGGTTGTTATCATGTATTAGCAGAGTATTGCAGGTTGCTAAGGCCATGGGTAACTCGTGTGGGGGGCACGAACTCCATTTACAGCTAATTGTGCACCGATCATTAATGCACAGTCAGGTTCAGACCTTTATTTGAAGGTCCAAACTTAATTGCATGGAGACTCTGAGACCACCAGTAGATAGGTGTTTCAAAAACATTCAAATTAGACACCAATTTCACACAAAACTATGGAGAAACGATGGAGAAACCTCAATCCGAAGTGGATCAGAACACTACTGCGATGTTTTGCAGAACAGCCATTTTTCAGAGGTTCTTTGGGACCTCAAACCTCAACTAAAAATTATTCTGAGACCATAGGTAGAGATCTATCAAAAAATTACTCAATTTAGACTCAAATTTAGTGTGATTCCATCAAGAAACAAAAGAGAAAACTCTATTTAAATTTTGAAGAAATTCTGGTGCGAAATCTGCAAAAAGGGTGACTTTCAGAAGCATTTTCAGGCCTCAAAACTTCATGAAAATTTATTCTAAAAATATGAGGAGATCGGGCTTGAAGAGTAAATAATTTTAGACACTTGATTCATCAAAATCCATCGAGAAATGAGAAAGAAAACCAAGTTTAAAGTTAGGATGAATTTTGGTGCGAATTTGTCAGGTACAGTGCGTTTCAGAGCCTTTATGGGAGAACGAATTTCTATGAAACTGAATTCTGAACCTATGACTAGATCAGGTTCGAAAAGAAACTCACTTTAGACATAAAATTTATATGGTTTGGCTTAGAAATGAATGGGACATGTTGGTTTAAAGTTTGCTAAGAAAATCTGCCACTAAGGCAGCTGTAGGGCTACGATTTTATAGATAATTGACGTATTTAAAAATGTTATTTGGAGATGAATCTTTGAACGCTTGTAACTAGAGTTATAATAGTGATTTGGACTTTGGTCTCACTTAAAATATTGAATATACGAATTATAGTGAATTTTTAAAGTGAGACTGCCATAGCTGATTCTTGATGCCCTGTATTGTGACCTCCGCTTTGACCATGCATTTGACCAAGTTAGAGTATTCAAACACTTATGAAATTTTTACCGTAACTATTAGAGATGTGGGTGAGATTGTGTACCAAATTTTGGGCTAGTTTGATGTTGTTTGCCTATGTTTGAACCTCTCAAAACTAGATCATCTGCTTCAGAAATTGGATTTCAGCAGCATTGCCCTGTTTTATAAAATGTTAAATAAACTCTTAGACTTGTCCTAAAATTGTGAAATTTTGTCTGGATACTTTCTAAAATGTCTATTTTTTGATCCCACAAGTCTTGGAAATTTTTGGTATCAAATCATGAAGTTGTGTCCTTTTTATTTTAGGCCAAGTTTAGAAAAGGGGAGTGAGGCATGGCATCACACGCGTGCATTTTCACTCTTTTATAGGGAACATAAGTTAATTTCAAAATAGATTCCTTTATAGGTTTGGCACAAACTTTGAGACGAATGAAAGTAAGGGTGAATGCATAATTAGGTAGGGGGTACTTATCCTACTTCATAATTCGATATTTTGTTATTAAACTCTATGTTGAACTGCTTAGGAACACATCTGTTAGAAAGGTATTTTTGGTGGTTATAAGTTCTTTTGGAAATGTTACCAAGATGGCAACACTAGTTCACTCATGTTTTTTTATTCCCACAAAATTGCTAGATACAATGTTTTATTCTCTACATGATTTCTATGCATGAATTGCATGTTGGCATTAGGAGGAATAAAGGTGGTACAACCAAAAGAGAAATGAGAATCAAATAAGAACCCTGGCAAGTGTGTATCATGGGTGCGCCCCTACTGGCTTGACGAGAGTGAAGTGTCATAGGTAGGCCCCACTAGCATGATCTTTGCCCAGAAGAAATAAAAATGGCACCATCAAATAACAAAACAAATGAAAATCAGACAAGAACCCTGGCAAGTGTGTATCATAGATGGGCCCCTACCAGCTTGACGAGAGTGGAGTGTCATGGGTGGGCCCCACTGGCATGATCTTTGCCCAGGAAGCATAAGGCAAATAAGAATCCCGACAAGTGAGTATCATGGGTGGGCCCTTACCAGCTTGATGAGAGTGGAGTGTCATGGGTGGGCCCCACCGGCTTGATCTTTGCACAGGGAGCATAAGGAAGATGTCAGACATGACAAACCTGCGGATCTGGATGAGATGACTTTTAAAGGATTTGGGGCATATGCAAAACATTATCATCATCATTTCTTTTAAACTATGTCTATGCATTTACTTGATTTCAAATTGTATAAATAGTATCATTAAACCTGTTTGTTACATACATTAACTGTTGATATCTCTATTTTATAACTGTGCTTTTAAACTGCAAACTTATTATATCGTGGAATTCTATCTTGCCTGCTAAGCTTCATAGCTCACCCCATGTTATGGGACAACATTTTAGGCATGGCGAAGCAAGATCCCCAGAAAGAATTGTTGAGTTCGGTCTGTCAAAGTTAAACACAGAGTTGTAAGAAATAGTTTATTGGATCTGAGGGTTGAGCTTGTACATTTTTCTTCAAATTCATTACTTCATGTAAAGTTGAGTCTTTAAGTTTGTTGATATGATAGTGTTATTTCAAATGACACATTCAGTATTTTGCACCTGTCTATTAAATCATAATCATTAAAGATTCAATAGTTGGAAAGTTTAGCTGGTAATTAGTAGCCTCATGCCTTGATTGTTCCAGGGAGAAAAATCAGGTTGTGACGCACACAAACCTCAATAAAGGAGTAGTATGACAAGAAGAAGTGTTTATGGTCCTTCTAGTTCACATTCCAACCAGACCACTCTTATAGTCGTTCAAACCCCAACACATTGCCCCTTAATCCATAACCTATTTAGAATAATCTCCTTAAACTTCACTCATGGTCCACAGTCTTACCACTCTTATAACAATTCATTAACTCCTATAGGAGAGAACAGGAAGGAAAAGTGAAAACAAAGGTGGTAGGAGGGGTGTAACAAACAAGACATGATTCTTGCTTTCATCTTCCGCATATGGGCAACATACATCCCTGGGTCAAAAATGGGTTTTCTGTGACAACAAACGCAATAGACAATAAACATCAACAACAACCAAAAATCGGCCACAAAAACATTTGAAAAGGTAACAAAACACCTTGTTAAAATGACAACGAAACAACAAAATGCAGAGTCAAGGTTCTCCAATGGCTTTCTGGTATCTGACCCCATTTTTCACTCATGATGGAAAAAATATGAAGGATGCGATTCTAGTCTATATATCTTTGGATTTTACTCACGTGTCCAACTTAAGTTACTTCCAACGTAAAATAGGTCTGCTGGAGAAGAGATGCATATCAACATAACTCAAAATGCTCAAAAAATTTAAAGCCATGAACTGAAACCAGTAGACCAGGCAAGGCCTCTATGATTGAAACCAAAAATTACACGCACCCTCGAAAACCAAAAAATGAATCATAGCATTCGTTAATGTTCAAGTCTTCATTCTTTTATTTTGTCTTGAGTGGGGTTTAGTTCATGCTTATAGCTTCTACTAGTAATTGCAATGAAAAAGATATTGTCTTGGGGCAGTTGTCCAGTAGTTAATGAAAAAATAAAAATGAATCCACCAACATAACTTCACACGCAGAACTCCTCCCTCTCCTTTTATTATCCTTCTCTTTGTGTGTGTCAGTTCGTGCATAAGTCATACTAGTGGCTACAATGAAACACTTAGTCTTGGGGTAGGTGTCCTTAGTCATTAACTACAAATCTTTTGCTCACTTGCATACATAGCCAGAAACCTAAGTAGCCAATAAGATTCTGAAGAGAGACTAAAAGTACAAAACAGCAAAAAACAATAGTATTACTTCATATGATCCTTCAAAACTGTAATAATAGTATTACTTCATATCACAATCTCACCCTTTAAGCCTCAGTTTGCGAAGCAAAAGGACAACAATCAATCCCTATAAATGATAAAAGAAATGAACTGAAATAGGAGAAAAGGAATAGTCTCCATCAAGCTGCCACATGAAATCTTCATAAGTTAATTGAATACTACACCAGAGAAAAGAAAACTCTTCCTATTCCTCTCAAAATGAGGACAACAAACGGAACCAAAAAAACAAGCAACCAATCTGAATTGTTGCAATACAGATAGCAAGAAACAAGTTTGACAACTTAAGTCAACATACAACATAGAGAAAATGCTTCAAATCAGGCAGAAGAATGCAAAAAGCAAACCTGTTATCAAAGTTGCATCTTTGCAAATCTCTAAATTTGTCACACCCACAAAAGGAAAAGAGATTAGCAGGCAACTAAATTAAGTTGGTGTGCATGGGCTACGTAAGATAAAAATTCTCTCTAGTTCAATTCACAATCTAGAGGGACAGGAACGGGAAATCTATTCAAAATACAACCTAACACCACAAACTTGAACCATCTCAAAACCTAAAAACATTGATATAAGCTACTAGAGTGCATCTTGAGATAGTTGTTAAGAAAAATAACATCAATCTAATCCCCGTCCACGTTTTTCCATTTTCTTATCAATGAATTGATCTCTAAATGAAATTGTCAAGAGCTAATAAATAGGGAGATAAGGCGCTATGAAAACAATGCACATAACAGTAACTTCATCTACAATAACATCAAAAAATTTCCCTGGGGCAATGCCAATGGATTAAGGTCCAATTCCATTATAGATCCCTCCAATTATCCCCTTAGAGCTTCACCTACTTGAAGACTCATGAGAAGGGGAATGGGGAATAATAAAGAATTAAATGGAAAGAAAGTCGAAGGCCAGACATAGGAGAGAAAGCGGAAAGTCTTGCACAAGAGTAGAAAGAAAAGACGGTTGCCCCTCAATCCCGTGTAGAGTCGACTACAAACAACCAAGAACAAGTAAAACAACCATAAGAAGCAGTACAACAAAGCACACAATGTAGGAGCAGAAGAAAGAAAATGAAAAAAAATAAAACAAAGAGATTCAAGAAGAAAGATGAGCACACGTAGACTCAAAAGAAAGGGAGAGGAGCAACCAGCGTAAAGGATGCGGATGACATGTTATCAATTGCACATTTGCCACCTCGGAATTTTTCACCCAAGCAATTTGAAAAAAGTACAAACCAAAGACAACATAAAAGATAGGAGAATGGCCAGTGACTAAATTAAGTAGGCATATATGTTCTTAGGGCTAAGCAAGCCAGCAAAATTTGTCTTTGGGCTATAAAAGACATAAATTCAATCTAGACTAGTTCATAGTCCAGAGGGTCACAAGAGAAAATTTACTCACAAGTGCGACCCAATACCACACACTCAAGCTTACTCATAACCTATCAAAGCTACAAGAGTGCAGCTTCAAGTTGTAGTTAAAAAATAAATGAAATTCTCGTGTAGCTTGTAGTAGTGTTAAAAAAAATAAATGAAATTCTCCACAGCTGACTACCAGAATACAAGAAACATATGTACCAAAATATTAAGCATATTCTCTCCTGGGAAATGCTAGTGCATGGACGTCCATTTCCATAATAGGTTTTTTCAATTACCCCCTCCAAGCTACATCTACTTGTAAATTGTAATGAGCTGCAAAGCAGTAAAATTAGTTAAGGACCACAAGCAATTCCACAAAGCCAAAGAAGAGGAACTTGGAATAAAAACATAATTAACTAGAAAAGAAGATAGAAGGCCAGAAAGAGGGTAAGAGAGATCGCAATGTCAAGGACGCCAACAGGAAGAAAAGATTGATGTTACCTCCATCCATGTATTTCTTGTCTACTGCAAACAAGTAAGAATATGTAGAAGGTAAAAAAAAACTCACAACTAGAAAAAATAAAGCATACACTACAGAAGCAAAGGAAAGAAAAGGAAAAATTTGTAATGAGAAACAAGAAGGAAAGATGAGCATACATAGACACAAAAAGGGAGAGCAGCAATCAG
Organism: Euryodendron excelsum; assembly: GCA_033060915.1. Taxonomy (NCBI): domain Eukaryota; kingdom Viridiplantae; phylum Streptophyta; class Magnoliopsida; order Ericales; family Pentaphylacaceae; genus Euryodendron; species Euryodendron excelsum. The sequence goes on along the minus strand of CM065390.1, from coordinate 35,707,183 downwards.
GAGTTTAGAGATGTCAAGGAGTTCCGTTACCAATTCCGAATCTGCAATTCACTAAATTTGTCACTCGAGGAATTTGAAAGAACTGAAAACCAAAGATACTCATAGAAGAGAGGAGCATGGCTAGTAACCAAATCAAGTAGCCATGCATGTTCATTGAAATTCAATCTAAACAAGTTCATAATCTAGAGGGTAAACTCAAGATACCCCAAAACCAAGAAAGATGCATATGAGCTACAAGAGTGCATCTTGAAGTAGCAAATTATAAACTAAATGAGATGTTCCAGAGTTAAAATGCACCCAAAATACAAGAAATAAAAATACCAAACATTGAAATTTTGTCTCACAGGAAACGCTAGTGTGTGGACATCCATTTCTATTACAAGTTACACAAATTATCCTCCAGAGCTCGATCTACTTGTAGTGTGTTGTAAACCAACAATACTTATTAAGGGCCATAAGCAATTCCATAAAACCAAAAGAAGATAGGTGGCTAGAGAGAGAGAGAGAGAGAAATGTCCTAACAACAGTAGAAAGAAAAGACTGTTGTCCCCCCAATCCATATACTTCTTGTCTGTTGCAAACAACCAAGAATAACTTTACAAAAAAAAAAAGCCATAAGTAGTACAACAAAGCACATGTTGCAGGGGACAAAAATTAAAACAAAGAGAAGCAAGAAGGAAGATGAGAGTGCCTGTATTCAAAAGAAGGGAAAAGGGCAACCGGGTATAGAGATGTGAAGGCATTGTTGTTATTAATTTGCACAACTACCATCTTCTAAAATTTGTCACCTAAGCAAATTGAAAGAACTGAAAACCAAAGGCACCAACAAAAGAGAAGAGAATGGCTGGTAATTAAGTTAAGTATGCGTACATGTTTGTAAAAAGAAAGACAAAAATTTAATATAGACCAATTTGTAATATAGAGGGTTACAAAATAGAAAATTTACTCAAAATGCGACCCAACACTGCAAACCTTTGCTTCCTCAAAACCTAGATTATATGCAAGATACTAGAGTTCAACTTCAAGTAGTAGTTGAAAAATACATGGAATTCTCTAAAGCCACACAAAAAATAATAATATCAAAACATTGAAAATTTTGACTTGGGAAATCCAAGTGCATGGACGTCCATTTCCATTCCAAGTTCCTCCAGTCATCCCCTTAGAGCTCCGTCCACTTGTAATGTACTGCACACTAGCAAATTTTGTTAAGTACCACAAAAAGCTCCACAAAGCCATAGAAGGCAAATAAGGAAGAAAATAACAATAATTGAAAAGAAGAGAGAAGACCCGGGGGGGGAGATTCTGAACAACAACAAAAAGAAAAGATTGATGGGCCCCTAAACCCATATACTTCTAGTCTGCTGCAAACAACCAAGAATAAGTTCTAGTTTAGGGGGCATGGGTGGGGTGGTGGGCTTAGTCACAAGTTGCGGGTGCAGGTGCGGGAGCAGGAGTAGGTGTCACGCCCCGTAATCCGGCCTATGCGGATTTAGGGTACATAACCGGCCAGTAGCAAGGCTACCCAAGGCCACATTACATAAACCAATTGAATACCTGTGCATAATCATTTAAAATGATACATAAATATAGAAATATGATTTTTATAGTTTGAAACATAACTCATGTCATACATGGCAAAGCTATGCCTAATTCAAAATATAAACATACATATGGGTCTATCCGAGGCCGCCACAATTATATCATTTATAACAGTACAAACATTAGGGTCTAGCCCAAATACACATAACATAACATAGGCACGTGGGCCGTAACTCAAAATCCACATATGGCCTCCTCCTAGGGCCTCTCGGATTGGTTACCTGAAAACATTTGAGAAAACGTAAGCTAATACTTAATGAATAATAATGATGCACGAGCATGAAAATAAAATGGACTAGTAGTTCTGTCTAATGTATAAAACAATAGATAAAATATTTATGCATATAAAGCATGAACTTGAAACGTGTAAGCATAGGCTTGAAATCATAGATAGCATAAGCATCATATTGAAACATTCTATTGTTTCAAAACATAATATCGTAAAAGAGAGATGCGACATATATAACTTTTCATAAGTATTTGAACATATCTTGGTTCGTGTTCTAAAAGCATAAGTGTGCTACAACTCGACATATGAGCTAGGCTCCATAGTAACCCTTTTAGGTCACACAAAGGCTCTTTAGGCCAGGGACATCTTCCAACATATCGATAATTTATTTCACGTCCCCTACCGTAGGACTATCGAGCTAGTTTAAGGTCTTACCACAAAAAGACCTCGAGTTGGCACTATACATTGAAAACCTTGCATCTCTTTCATTTAAACATTGTAGTCCATGGGTTTTGATTTATAACATAAGTATGGGTTTTGATTCATAACATAAGTATAGGTTTCATGCATTTCAAGGTATGACATTTATACTTAAGCATAAACATTGATACATTGAAAACATATGGAAAACATTGCATGATATGTAATTGAATTTAAAACATTTTAAAAGTAATAGAGTTTTACTCATGGCATATCCTTACTCACTTCTATCCCTGAGGATTGATGCTAAAAAAGGGTGTTCCTACACATAGAGTACATAGAAGCATCAAACACAAGATCCCAATGCAAGTAAAAAACATAAAAGTTGAGGTTTGAAACATGAATACCTGAACACCGAATCTTTCATTGCACCCCATTCACATCAGTGCAATGAGACTATATTCTAGGTTAATTTAATTTGAAAATAGGCTTAAAGACCTTTAATTTGATAGGTCATGCATCAAAAATACATTTCGGATAAAGAGTTATATCCCATGAAAAATGGACTAAAATTCTATAAAACAATGTTGTTGGCAGAAATTTTGGGTCAACTTCAAAATTCCATATCTCCCAATCTATAATGATTAAAGTATAAACTTTAAATAGGTACAAAGGTCTATGAGTCTACTTTTTAACACTTTAAATGATGCATCAATACGAGTTTTTTAGAGAAAATTATGTCTGTTTTACTAAACAGTGCCAAAGCTGGCCAGACCATTCAAACGCCAAAATTGGAGTTCGCCAAAAATATCTCAGGCCGTTCAAACGTCCAACCTCGAGTTTGAACGCCAAGGCAAAAATGGCCAAAAATGAAAATGCAAAACTTAGGCTGTTCGAACGCCAAATTGAGAAGTTCGAACGCCAAGCAAATCTGGGCACTCGCAGCAACAGATTTTTCGACTCCAAACTTAACCAAACCTCTCCCAAACTTTCCCAATACTTCTAGGGTTCAAATATTGATCCAAAAAGACAACAATAACTAAACATGGGCAAGATAAACAAGCCAATCAAAGGGATCTAGAGTTTGAAATCTCAAACCCAACATGTACAAATTTGGGGATTTTCAACCCTAACTTCCAATCCATCAACATATGTGTATAAGCCCTCAAAACCTAACCAAATGGGATTCAAAAGAGTCTCCAAACACAACAACACGTGTATTTACATGTACAAAAGGTTAGGGTTCATACCTGTCTTCCAAGTTTTCTCAAGCTTCAGCAATGGCTTCTTCTGGCTTGGATGGAGCTCCTCTAACCTTCTTCCTCCTCTTCTCCCTCTCTTCACTTGCTCTTCTTCTTCTTCTTCTTCTTCTTCTTCTTCTTCTTGGCTGGTTTGTGTGGGTGTGTGTGTCATATGGGTGTGTGTGTGTGTGTGTGTATAATGTGTGTAATAAGATGATACACATGGAAAATAATCTCATGTGTCTCACACTAGGAGCTTAAGTTACAACATAAATTCTAATTGGTCATCTTGACTCAAAGGTACATTAGAATGATATAGAATTTTAGAAATTCACATTAAATTAGGTAATAGAGGTCCAGGATATTACAGTAGGTGCATGAGTGATTGCACTGTAAAAGTGTAGTTATATGGTCCTAAATTGTCCTTGGTTAGCATTAGTTTGGTATATTAACTGCTTATTTATTGTAAAATTAGTTCTAATAATATTTTATTAACTTTTGTAGATTTTTGGGCTAGAACGGATTGAAAAGACCTCAAAAGAGTCAGAGCGAATTAAAGACAAAAAGGATCAGAGTGTTGCCCATCTGGACGCCAATATCAGCCGGTCCAAACACCCTTGTAGATAGCCCATCTAGACGCCTTTTGGACCGTCCAAACACCCAGACACAGACTTGACTTTTTGGTTGGGCCCGAATTGCAATCTTTTAATAAAATTGAGTCCTAAACTGAGGAGATTAGTTAGGGAGGAAAAATTTATATTTCTTGTTGGAGTTTAGAGAGATTTGATTACGAAGAACCCTAGTTTTCTATTTACTTTTCTTGTGAATAATAATTGATTCAAGAATCTTTTCTTTAATGCATTTTATTTCCCAATCATTATTTATTGCAATTCTTGTGATATTATTTATGGCATGGGTTGGGAAGGTTAATCGGTTAAGGGTAGATTTTCCAAGATAAAATAAGTTCTCAAGATCTATAATTTCTAAAGCAAGATCCATCTTCTTGATCTTGGATTCTTTCGAAAACAATGGCTCTTGACTATATCTTAGACATACACATAGATAATTTTAAGCTGGGATGTGTATGAATAAATCACTAGTATGAACCATTGATTGTAATTGTTAGATAATCCAAAAAAGAGTACTTTCAGAATCTAATATTCTTGATTAAGCTCCAACATACTTGTAGACAGGTTTTGAGCTGGGAGTAGTATGGATAAGATCACTAGTATGAACCCTAGTAAATAATTGAATTTCAACTCTAAGAGAAGAGGATGAATCTTGAGTGTTAGAAATCAAGACCATCTTAAAAATCTACCTAGAAGCCAATTAGTTGGAACAACCTTGCCAAGATATTTCCTTTATTTGAACAACCTTTTTAATATAAACTTTATTTTCATCGTTTAGAATAATTTTCAACCAAGCAACTTCAATCATTTTTATTTTTATTTTTGAAGAGATTTTTGCATGTCTTGTTGTTCTCTGAGTTTGAATTATGTTTTTTTCTTTTGGTTATAGCTCAGGTTACTTACTAGTTAAGCTGGAGATTTCCCCGTGGATCAACCTCGAACTTCAGTGAGTATTATACTGCATCACATCCGTCCTATTGCGGAGTTATCCAACATTATTTTGGAGCGATCAAATTTTTGGTGCCGTTGCTGGGGTGAAAAAAAAAGTAACTATGCTACAGTAAAAAAAATGAACAGGGCAAAAATAACTATAAAAAAAACAAACAAACTTGAGAGGAATTTATTCCTGCAAGAAGAGCTTCACCACTAAACTACGGCAATGAGGAGACCCAACAGCTTAATTAGGTAAACTTGTTCCATCCCTACTATCTATGAGCATTGTAGATTTTCTTCTTTTTTTTTCTTTTACTAGTGATAAATTTTTCTTTTCTTTTTAGAGGAGATAGGCCTAGAAGAGGTTAGGAATTATATGCTAATTGGTGGATAATTTATGTGGAGATGGCTGGTTCAGTTGGACAATTGAATAATTGGTGGATATTTATGTGGAGATTGCTGGTTTGGTTGGAAAATTGAATAATTGTTTATCAGTGTTTTTGTTGAGGTGGATTGATGCATTCATTTTCATTGCATTGAATACTGATTTGGTAAAAAGAAACCTCAGGTAGACTTCTGAGAGCAACCCCACCTTTGTACTCTGCGCAGTCTAGAGTAATACCCAATACCACACCAATACCTATTGAATTTGAAATGGCTCATTTAGAAGGTAATAATGGGAATAGGGGTAATCATTTACAACCCCCACAACCACAAGCACATACACCAGCATAGAGAACCATAAGGGTTTATCTTAACCCTTAAAGACAAACTCCAACCTCTTATATCATACTACCTCTGGACCATAATGCATTTCATCTTAAGTCAGGGATAATGCAATTGATAACACCTTTTCATGGTATAGATTCCGAGAATCCATACACCCATTTAAAGGCATTTGAGGAAGTTTGTAATATGTGTCTAGATAATACATGCTCAATAGAGACCATATGTCTCAAGTTGTTTCCTTTCTCGTTGAAAGATAAAGCCAAAATATGGCTAAACTCTTGAAGGCTGAGATCAATTCCATTGTGGGATGTACTCTAGGCCGAGTTTTTGAAAAATTTCTTTCCTAAGCACCACACAGATGCGATTCATCGCCTAATCTCATAGTTCACTCCCTTAGAAAATAAGACTTTTTACAATAATTGGAAGAGATGCAAGGAACTTTTGAACAAGACCCATGTCGGCTGGTTAGTAATTTGTTCTCAGCCTTGACACCCGAACTTAAGAGGTTTGTAGAAACAATGTGTAATGGGTCTTTCTATGATAAATCTCTAAAAGAATCTTATAACTTTTTTGACTTTTTGGCAGACAATGCTAGAGATTGGGACACCACAAGGACCAAAAATCTTGAGATTATGACCAACTTGAGGGTAGGAACTTTGTACCCTCTGAAGCATATAGATGATGAGAATGCTAAGATTTCCACTCTAACTAGGAGACTAAAAGCACTAGAAATGAAGAAAGTTGCGTTGGTTGAGAATGAGATCCCAGTTAATTGTAGTGTGTGTGATAGTAATGAGCATGGGACTTATCTTTGTCCCACCATACCAAACTTTAGGGAAGTGTTGCATGGGCAATTAATGTCATAGATCCTTATAACAAGCCAACACCAGTCCCACAAGGCCAAGAGAACCCATATGCACCTACATTCAGTTGAAGGAACGATGGTAACTCAGCACCCCAACAATACCAGCAATCACAGCAATTTCAGGGCCCTTCGAATCAGTATTAGGCACAGGGCCAATAGTTTTAACTAGCACCACCAAATGTATATAGACCACCTCCCATAAGATCCTTCGAGGACTAGTTAAACCAGTTCATACAGTCACAACAGGCCAATAATGCCCGAGTTTACAAGTCTCTAGAAAACCTAAAAAAATCAAATGACCCTTCTCACATAATCTTTTGCTACTACAAAAAAAGGCACCTTTCTTGCACAACCACTACCCAACCCAAATAGGCAAGCTCATGGAGTAGACATCAATCTAAATCCCCCAAACCATGAGCAAGTTCAAGCAGTAACCACCTTTAGGAGTGGAAAAATAATTGATAAAACCACCTCTGAAGATTCTGAGCCTGGAGGACACTCCAGAAAGGGCAAAAGAGAAAGTAGACGACCCTAAGGAGGTAGTGGAGGAATCTAGGAAAGAGCTAAAAAGAGATGAATATAGGGATACATCTAAGGACATAAGCAAAGAAGATTTGTCACATGCCCTGTTTCCGCATAGGTTAGCCAAACCTAAGCAAGAGTTAATCAATTCTGAAATCTATGAGGTATTTAAGCAAGTAAAAATATCACATTCTTAGATGCCATTAAGCAAATCCCTTCCTATGCAAAGTTCTTAAAGGACTTGTGCACAATCAAAAGACGGCTCAATGTGAGGGAGGCCTCTTTTCCAAGCCAATAAGCAAGTGAGGTTCTTCAAGTAAACCTTCCACCGAAACACGAGGACCCTAGGAGTCCTACCGTTTCATGTATAATCGGAGATCATAGGATTGATAATGCTTTACTGGATTTAGGATCCAATGTCAATCTGCTCCCCTATGTTGTTTACTAACAACTGGGGCTAGAAGATCTGAGACCTACTAGAATCACCCGACAATTGGCCGATCATTCCATTAAGATTCCTAGGGGTATTATGGAAGACGAACTTATTCAAGTGGACAAGTTCTACTTTCCCATTGATTTTGTAGTGTTAGATATCGTAGGAAACCCAAATGATCACTTTCCATTTTCAGTCACACTAGGTCGTCCCTTCCTAGCAACATCCAATCCAATCATTCACTGTTGGGGCAGGGAGCTAAATTTGTCCTTTGGTAACATGACTGTGGAGATGAACATTTTCCATGCGGGTAGACAACCCAGAGATCACAAAGATATCAGGGAGATTAACATGATAGATATTCTAGTACAGGAACACTTCCATAGAAAATTCATGCTAGACCCTCTTGAGAGAGCCTTAGTTCTGAGTGAGAATTTAGAGCAATTAGATAAAGAGGAAAGTGAGGTAATTGAGGAAAAAGAAAGAGAAGTAGAGTTTGCTCCTATAATGTCTATGGGTCGTTGGATCCCTTTTTTGAGCCTTTAGGACTCAGTGTAGGCAATCCTAAAGCATCTTAATTAAAAGCTCCCATTCCAGAGCGAAAACTATTGCCATCGACTATTAAGTACATATTCCTAGGTGATGGTGAATCTTACCTAGTTATGATATCCTTTAGCCTTTCTATGGGCCAAGAGGATAGTTTGAAGAGAGTGCTTCTAAAGCACCGCAAAGCCATATGATGGTCAATCACTAATTTACACAGTATTAGCGCATTAGTCTGTACCCATTGTATTTACTTAGAGGATGAGGCTAAACGAGTTCGACAAATGCAAAGGCGATTAAATCCCAATATGAAAGAAGTAGTGAGAGGAGAAGTATTGAAACTTCTCAATGCAGGTATCATATACCCGATAGCAAATTCTAGGTGGGTAAGCCCTGCCCAAGTGGTCCCAAAGAAGTCTGGAGTCACAATAGTAAAAAATGAAAAAGATGAACTAGTTATCTTACAACTCTCATATGTTATCTTCAGATTGTGCCTATGTAGTAAGTCTTATTTGGATATGAATTTTCAATTGCTTTTTATTTTTTGGGGTATTTTGGTATAGGACCAAGAATCCTATTGTTTTAAATTGATGATACATGAGGAGGATGACCATTTAAAAGTGAGTTACCCGTAAAAATTATGGTAGATGGGTGAATGGAATAAATTGTTTCCATGGTTTGGGGTTATTGAAGACCCATTGAATAAAAGGGAAGATTTTATAAGATGGCTGGACGAAGACCATTGATACTTCAATACAAGGAGATATATTTGTGCATGCATGATAAGTGTGATGTAGCTCTAATTGAGATGAGATGAAAGAAAGCCATATCTGATTGCTTGAACATGTGTAGCAAAGATCAATGAGCGAGTGAATAAGTGGGAGGCATTTCAAAAGTGTGGTGTAAAAAAGGATAAATATATGAGGATATGGCCCTAAAAAGAGTTACATGGTGATAAAGGATGTGTACCATCCTAACTTGGTAGTATTTGAGGCTATATTGAGTTAAGTATTAAGCACTCAAAAGAAGCATTTACCGTCTAATCTCCTAATCCCCTTCTTTATTTTGTGAACAATTTGTATGAGAATATATTTGGATTCTTCTATTGGTTATAGATGGTTTATGCTTTAATGTGTTGATGATTATCTACTCTATTAACATTTGAGAGGAAAAAACTATTTGAATGTTAAATAAAATTCACAGAGCTATTTCAAAATTCATTCTCCACTGGCACTGTGCACATGCTAATAACTAGTTGCTAGATCTTGTCCATTAATTAATATTATTAAGTGTTGTAGTTGTGAAGTAATAGACTAGAGTATGTAGTAAGGGTGAGGGAGAACCAAGAGTGAGAGCAGCTTTTCAAAATTACTTTAGGTTCTAACTCAAGAGTGCTTGTTCACATACACAAGCAAATATATAGCTTAAGTAGTCATGGAGTAAAATATATATGTCAAACAAAAAGAAAGTTAACTGAAATTTGATCACTAGTAGTATCATTTGTGCACATGAAGTTGTGAGTAATGAATCTCAATGAATGTTACCAGAAAATGCTAATGCCAATGCCCTAAGGATTTACGTTTAGGAATGCATGTTCAGAAACATAGTACACTTCGCTCCAAGACGGTGAATTTATTGGATTTTTTTTCTATTTATTTCCTTAAAAGGTTACCTAAGGAGGAAAAAGAAATCAAATATAATGACCTAAAATTAAAGCTCCTAGAAATGTGTAAAAACATGATTAATTGGAAAAAAAATAAACTATATTTTATTGGATGTCTAGTTACTGAAAGAAAATTGCTCTAGAAGTATATTAAATTCTAAAATGTAATATATAGAAGTCAACCCATATCGTATACTATTTTAAAGTACATGGCGTACCAAAACACATTCGCATTTCACGTACTGGAAGGATCAATATTCCAGGTACATAGATCTTTACACTAATGAAATCATCAACTTATAACAAGAATTAGGCAGAGCTGTTGTGAATTCCCCCTAACCATGGGTTTGGGGTAAGGGCTGATTCCACTCAGTCCTCTAATTTGAGAACTGAAGGAGAATGTTGGATTCTGCTTTTCCCCATGATTAGGTTACTGACTATTTCTTACTATCACATGTAGCAATGGCAAAATAGCCTGTAACATTCGGGTGCCGACCCGAACCATTAGGGTTGGGTTTGGGAACCTATATTCAGTTCGGTATTGGGTTACAACTAAGCCCGATCGGGTTAGGGTCGGGTTCGGGGGAAGGGTACCCAAATCCAAACCCGTGTCATTTATCTTAGGGTTTTCTGAGCAATCGACTTCTCATTCATTACCTAGATTGTATGTCTAACCTTTTGGGAGGTGAAACACTCCCAATCTTCCTCCACCTCTTCTTGCTCCTTCATTCACAGTGGTTGTCATCGGAGAGATCGAGCAAGAACTAAGTTGTCGAACGAGATATGAGCAAGACTAAAGCTGTCTGGACTAGATCTGAGCAAGATCAAGGCTTACACAACTTAACATTAGTTTTTTGATCTGGGACCCATTTCTTAAATTTGTCAGAATTTCTTTTATAGATACAGGGTTTTGATTTTTTGATTTTTTATGCTTTGCCTGTTGGGTTTCGATTTTTGTTTCTTCTTTTTGTGAGGAACATTGCTTTGATCTCCTCTATGATAACACAAACTTGACATATTTTGTTTCTTTGTTTTTTCTTGTTTTTTTTTGGTTCGATGTTGGGTCTCTAATTTTGCAAGAATTTTATGTTCCCTAAGCTGTGTTATTTGATTCTCTGTTAAGATTTCTCTATGAAAATCCCATTTTGGTCTTAGATTGAACCAGACATTTGATGAGAAATCCTTTTTTCCTATTGAGGATTTCAATGCCCCTTTAATTAGTTTCACATTTGCAGCCATGCCTTATTAGCTATTGTCGCGCCCCGATTTTTGAGGCCCAAGGTCCTTTCGGCTCAGAGACAAAAGTATGGAACTCTGTCATTAGAACTCATCCTCCTAAAAGGACAAGTGAGACTAGGTTTGAATTGAAAATTGGTTTGATTAAAGGCTTTTTAGAAAAATAGGAGTCGCCACCTAACTTGATTAAGGTGAGTTAGGGCACCTAAGTGTTAATTCGAAGATTAAACTTAGGATTTTTTAAAAAGGTTTGAAAAACTCCCTCAAGAGAGGGTTTTTAAGAAAATAGGTTGTTTGACAACCTTTGGAAATATTTAAGCCCTTTTGGAAAATAACTCAATGTTGGTCTTTCGAAAACAGAAATCTATGGTCCGGGGGTTGGTTGCGTGTAGAGAAGATATCCTAAGATCATCACCCTACCCCACCCTTTCAGTACCTACATGTCTAATCACCCTTTCATTCACTCACCAGAATAATCGATTACCATTGTCCACTTAATATCTATTTTAAAATTTTGAAAAAGGGGTTTAGTCATCACTTTTCAAAAGTTCGAAAATATAGGGGTTTAGAAAGAGTTTGGAATAGAAATTTTAAATAGATTGGGATCTTTGAAAAGGGGAAATGGAGTTGAAATGGAGGTTATGACCGCACCATTTTAGGTTGCCTACGTATCTCATTTGGCGAGAATCAGGTCATTTGTAGTTCGGGCAAAAACTCGATGGAAAATAGGTGCATTAGGGCCTTTGGAATGTTTTGGAGACATATTGAGGTCTTTAGAGAGATATGAAGACACTTTATGGTCTTTGGAAAAATGGAACTTGGGGAGTTTTGATTTGAAATCAGGTAGTGGAGTGTTTTAAAACAGAACTTTAGAACTTTTGAAAGGGGGATTTGACATGTATTTAGAATAACTCAAGGGAGTTTTGGAAAGGGTTTAAGATAACTCAAGAGAGTTTTGAAAATATCTTGAAGTCTTGTTTGGAAACTTAGGAGGTAAGATTTTGAAATGCTAGAAAGTTTTCGAAAATGGTTTTTGAATGCACGTAGGACTTTAGAATTCTAATACGGGCAACCTTGGAGGTTGTTCTTGATATATCACTTTCTCTTGGGGTCCCTAACCATGAGTAGGACAGGGACACCTTATGGTTGTGAATTCTTGAAAGCATTTTTAAATATAGAGTGTAAGAGTATTTGGAAAGGTTGTGGAGTTGGTTTTTGAAATCTCAAGAGTATAGGAGGTTTTTAAAAGAATAGGTTATGGTAATAATTTTAAGTAGGGAGAGCCTTGAAAAGAGATCCATAAGTTGAAACCTTGAAGTATACTAACCTAAGTTGGATTGGTCTAAGGTTAGAGGTGACCTAAGGTTAACTAACTTGGGTTAGGTTAACCTAGGGTTAAAGTGACTTTGGATTAACTAACTTGGCTTTGGTTAACCTAGGGTTGGGCAACTAGGGTCAAGTTAACCTAGGGTTGAGTAACTAGGGTCAAGTTAACCTAGGGTTGGACAACTAGGGTCAAGTTAACCTAGGGTTGGACAACTAGGGTCAAGTTAACCTAGGGTTGAGTAACTAGGGTCAAGTTAACCTAGGGTTGGATTGGAAGATTGTTTTGAAAGGTGGTTTCATGCACTTTTGGAAAGAATTTTGGAAAATAACTTATGTTATGCAAAAGACTTTGGTTGGCAACCCTTTTGAGGATCATTTCCATAAAAAATTGACTCTAGCCAAGAATATGGTTTATATGGTTGGTGTTTGAAAATCATTCCAAGAAAGGTCTTCTTAGGACCATTATAACCATTATCTTGGCAAGAGTAGGGGTTTCAAGAATCAATATGATAATGCCATCTCTTGGAAAACCCTTTTAAATGCAAAGATAAGGAGAATAAATCTTTGAAAACCATTGTTGAGAAAGAGATTTTGAAAACCATTTTTAAAGGAAAACTATTCTAGCAAGTTAAGGTTCCTATGGCCTATGTGAAAAAGAGACCACTCAAGAGAGGGTTCCATGGGGTCATTTCAACCACTAAACTTGAAAGAATTGAAACCTTAGAAATCAAAGAGTTTGAGGATCATTTTTAGGCAAGCATAAAGAGAGAAGGGAACCATTCTAACGATTTAGGACTCTTATGGTCAATGTAAAAGGGAGACCACTCAAGAGAGGGTTCCATGGGCCATTTCAACCACTAAACTTGAAAGAATAGAAACCTTAGAAATGAGAGAGTTTGAAAACCGTTTTTAAGCAAGTTGAAATGCAATGATGCAAAAGTGTGAGTTAAGGTTTAGTGGGGGATTTTCTAAGGCATGATTTCTAAGGTCTCACCCTAAACTTCAAGAAGCCAACTCTTGGAACCATTTTGAAAAGAACATAGAGCTTGAAAGTGCATAAAAATAAAATGATGGAAGCTTGGTAGAACATGGTTATGAACATGGTTATAAACATGGAAATGAAGCCAAGCACACAAACATAATCAAGATAGCAAAATGCAAGGGGTCATGAATACATACAAGGCTTTAGGCTACACCACATAATCAAGGGGCTCTTAGGTCATACCATCTTAAAGTAGGCTAGTGAGAGATCCCTCTACACGGTGGTTCCCACTAGCTTTCCTCTAGGCATGAACTAAGAGCCCTCTTGGCTCAAGCATGCAAGAAATGGGAGTTGAAGATGGGGGTTAAAACAGAGAATAGCCTAAGTATGCTAGGAAGGAGAAGAGAAGAGTGGGGGAAGACAAAAATGTAAAAGAGATACCACCTTTTGCCTTCAACACACTTGTAGTCTTCAATGGATGCCTTGACTTGAACTTGAATGACTTCAAGAAGGCTTGAGGGGCTGGAAGGGAGTGTTTAATGGTGTATAAGGCTATGTAGGTGAAGTGTATAGGCTTGAGGGAGGTGGAATATAGCCCAAGTGTTGGAGGAGTGGAATGTGTGTAGAGATTCGAAGTTCTAGAGCAGTTTCAGCAAGGCTTCGCATCAATTTCGAAGTTGGAATATGCAAAGGGGGGTGCTGGTATTTATAGGCAACTTGGAACAGGCCTGGCACATATGCTACATATGCCAAGGCAAAATTTTTCCTGGCACATGTAGTACATGCGCCAGTACTGTTCCTATGCCAGGATGACACGTAGCACCCTGTGTACTGGTTAAATCTCGACGATTGATCGAAATTTGGTCGATCTGATTAAAATCTGGGTGCATGTAGCATACGCTCCGTCACCAGAAGTGTTCACTTAAACTTTGCCTCGATAATTAAGCTAATTGGGAAGGTTCTGGAGGAATCAATTGCACCCAAGGTGTTCTCCTGGGGCTTTCGATGAACTTTTCATGTTTTTAAAAAGTTTGAAAGGTGTTTGGAATCGTGAGATATCATTTCAGGAAACGTGCGTAAAATGGGATCTTTGAGAAGCGTCTGTGATACACTCTGTGGGGGTTCAAAAATAGTTGTTTTCATGTCGTGTGATCGAGGCCTCCGGGAAGCGATCTCTTCGATCAGACCGTACCGATGGAAAGTACTCTGGAAATACTTTCAAAAATTTCCTAATTTACGCATTTCTCAAGTCGTTTGACAGTGCATTTCAATTAGGGAATTAGAGAAAAAGTCAACATTGGCAGAGCGTCTGCGAGACGCTTTAGGGGTTATCGAAAGTAGTATTTTTCAAGCCATACGATGAAGGGGTTCTAGGAGTGATCTATCTGATCGAGCCGTATTGATGGAAAGACCTACGAACAAGCTTTCGGGAATTCTTTGGTTTACGCATTTCTTAAGTCATTTGACGGTGCGTTATAACCAGGGAATTGGGAGAAAAGACAATTTCACCGGAGTGTCTACGAGACGCTCCAGGAAACTTTTATCAAGTCGTGGATGTTTAATGTCGTAAGGTCTTCCTTAGGTTAAACAGAGGCATATGGCCAGGCCCGCTGTTCAGTAACCTAGGACCGGTATTGTTTTGGAGCGCGTTTGTGTTGCTAGGGGCAAAATGGTTATTTTGGCTAGTTTTGATTAAAAATGGTCAGAAATGGATCGGGATGTCATGTTAAGCGTGCCGGGTCGTTTAGGGATGTTTTCAGGAGAGTCTTTTACCGTTCGGTGGGGATTGCGTGATACTGGGGGCGTTTAGCTGTAAAACAGTCATTTTGACTGGAATTAGCCAAAATGGGACCAGAATTGGACTGAATAACGCCTGGAGTGTGCCTAGCAGTATAATAACACTTTGGGGGTGGACTTATCATTTTGAGAGATTTTGAACTTTCCCAAAACGTGCCTGGAGGCCCATGGGGCGGGTTTGGTCATTTCTCACCAAGTCGGGCTTACAGGCACCGGTATTGACCTAGGTGTTGGTTTCCAAGACTACCTGGTTTTGAAAAACTACCACTGTGGTGTTGGTCCCCAAGAACACCTGGTCTTAGAGAGCTACCTGTAGGGTGGTGTTGGCTCTTGAAAATGCCTGGTCCTAGAAAGCTACCTACGATAGTGGCGTTAGTCTTCGAGAGCGCCCGGTCTAGGAGAGCTACCGAATGACGGACATTCTATGTTGGCGGGCTAGCAGGTGCTAGAAGTGAACCGTTTGGAATTTGATAAGGTGCTGGTCTCCATGATCGCTTGATCTCGGGAAACTACCTGGATGGCGTTGGTTTCTGAGACTGCTCGGTCTGGAAAGCTGCCTAGAATGATGGTGCTTATGGCTTCAGCGGGCCCTTGTGGGCCCGAGAAGTGACCAGCTGATTAGATCAGAGATTGAAGGGTTCATCTTGAGCTTGCACATGGCGTGGTGTTTGAAAACTGGACCCGGTCAGACCGGAGATTGCCGAGCGGAAAAAAACGGGGTGCTTACAGCTACTAAGGGTTTCTTTTAACTCCCAGATCTTAAATTTTTCTAAGGGAACTATTATTGGGGACTAAGGAATTTCTCACGACCCGGCTATAATGCATACGCATAATACCAAAAATTATGATCTAATTAGCATAAACTAATCTACGTGATTAGAATCATACCTTTGAGATCTCTTTGGTTTGATCCCGAATAGCAACAGGTATGAACTTTGAAATCTCTCTGCTTTGATCTCAAACAGCAAGCAATAGTAACAAACACGAATCAATTGGTCGAACTCAACCTTTAGATTTCTTCTGTATCCCTCGTACACGCCTTACTCCAGAGAGAGTAGGCTCGCAGCTACTAGGGTTTCTCTTCCTTATAAAAATGTGTATCTCTCAATTATGAGTAAGTGTCACCCTAACTGCTCTTAGACCATAAGATTAGTATGATTAGGGATTCCTACACAAATAATTATTCCTAATCCAACCAAGATTAAACCATATTTACGTAAATTATAATTTATACCACTAATGAATTATAATTACACTTTCTATCATACTAGGAATTATATTTCGAGCTCCATCTAATTAAATGCTTATTTATCTCCCAACGTTAAGATCACAGATGTCCGTCTATTAAATTAAATTAAATTACTGACAATTAAATTTAATAGACTTATTTAATTCCTTGAGACCTTCCACTTAACTTATTTGACATGTCGAATTCATAATCCACCTACAGGGTTTGACATAATCAAAATTTATAAGCTTTCTCAAGGGAGTATCATCAATCCTTATACTGGGAAGTGGATTCCATCAAGAATTAATATTCACCATACATGTAACGTTATTGTCCAACTCACTGAGTTTATTGACCCACAAAGAGTCTCACTCTTCTATGAATCAAAATAATAAATATTAAATGCATGTGTCTATTTATTATATTAAGATTAAGAGTACAAGCACTCATAATAATCATGAGATATTAATTATTTTTATAATCAGTATAAAAATAATTATCTCAATACGGTCCTATTCAATACACATAAAATGTACTAGTGCGAGGAGTTGGAATTATACCGTTCCGCATAGTTAAAGACAGACTTATTAAAATCTTATGCTATACTTCTACTAATGGTGTGTCTAGTTCCATCTATGACTGTGAATGATAAGCTTATATTCCATAAGAACCGATGATCTGATCTTCCGTGTGTAAGTTGTACTCTACACACCAAATCATCTACTATATAGAATAAGAGACACACATGCATAATCATCAAATAAATAATGCAAGGCAAATATTGCTCACACAAATTCTCATTAAAATAGAATAACTAATATATTAATAAATATTAAAGTCATTACACAAAGCATGTCTTTTAGTATAAATCTTTTACAACTAGACAAACCCTTAATACCTTCATCTTCATGGCAGAAGCTTTCCCGGTTGGGCTTTTGAGGGTATCAAATAAAGTAGGGTCGGGTAGAGGTTGGTGTCCAAAGTTTTGGAGCGGAGTGAAGCAGAGCGGGGTCAATAGAGATTCGTGTCGGAGTTGGGTCGAGGGAACATTAACCCTAAACGGGTAGAAAGTGGGAAAGTGGGGGACCCCTCCCCCAACCCGAACCCAGTCCATTGTCATCCCTGGTCACATGGCATTAAAGAAAGCAATAAAGACAGCCCACCACCCACAAGCATGTATGCACACACAAAAAATGCATTAGTAGGTGTGTTTATTTTTCTTATGTCTAGGGTTGGTGGGGAGGATTAACACTTCTAGACTAGTGAAGTTCCAGTGTCGTGCTATATCTTCTGCAGCATGCTCAAATTCCTTCTTTCTATAAAGGGTAATGTTGTACAACTAGAAAATTCATGCAGAATTTCTAGACAGAATGATATGATTGAATGAGAGCCTTTCACTTTAAGACAAGACCCATCATGAAGGCTCTTATTTGCAGAACTGCCATTGATGTATCATTCTTGTAGGATTTTCTGTACAAATTTGGAAAGATATCATTTCCTTCTATACATCAATAGTAGTTATACTCAATGGGTTTTACAGTATGCTCAAGCTTATGTGACATTTGTAAAATATGGCATATTACTGTAAAATATGACATGGTTTTGCATATTTGGATCTAAGATACCTGGTAATCCTCCCATTGAGATTTCATTTGGATTGTTGCAACACTTGTTGGTCTGGTACCCATCCAATTGGGAGGAGAAGCTTTAATTGCTTTCTAGAATTAGTTTTCGGGATTCGGTGCTTTTATGCAATGGAAGGGATTATTGGGAATGCGACCGGTAGAGCTGACTCCAAATGCATAGTTATTATTCTTCAAAGGCACCACATTTGAGCAAGGTTGCTTGCACATTCAGACTGACTTTGTTTATGGGATGCTTTACATAATATCGTTAAGAAAAATGCTAGTAAAGCCACTTCAATCTAAGTGGGTCACATATAGAGTCCTATATATTTTATGCATGTTCATCTGTTTGAGGGTTTGCTAGCCTGAAATGTTGATGATTATATCTTTGATTTTCATGTGAAAACATTAAATACCTTCTGCACCAGTGGAAAGCTTAAGCTGGAACTCATGTACAAAGTCCATGTCCAATGCTATGAGGATGCGAAGCTGATGAAACTATTCCCTGAAATTGTGAGATCTCTATATGACCAGGATGTTCTAGTAGAAGATACCATTCTTCACTGGTTTCGTAAAGGAACAAACCCTAAGGGCATGTATGCATTTTCATTTCCCTGTGAGTTGATTTAGGGAATTGATAAATCCACAACTGAACTTGATGGAAAAAAACTAATAATTAGAAAAACGTTGATCTACATAAGTGGGCCCACTCATGTGAGGGAGGGCTGTAGAAGCATCAAATTTGGATGTGGATATAGTACTCTCCTTGATTTATTATAGTTTTTGTAATCATTGAAGTTTAAACAATTTATTATATTATCATACAATTACGAACAAGTGTTGTGCTAATTGAAATATGCTCCTACATCCAGCAAACTTATTAACTACTAGTCCTTCCATTGGCTTCCATTGAAGTCTTAACCCTATTTAGGTGTCCAGAAATTTTTAAATTATTTTTCTCTTATGCTCTTATCTCCATTGTTTTTAGTTGAGGATGATATGCCCTACCCTCCCTTCCCTCTCTCTCTCTTCCCAACATGCACACTCATTCCTTCCCTTTCTTTTAATTGGCTAGAGGTAAAAAGAAGGTTCTATACAATGTTTCCTTTTAGACTTGAAATAAAGTGCATACATGGATTATGGGCCTTAAAATATTCATAAAGAGGTGCAAAATTGGAGATCTCATCAGAAAGTATTGTAAGGAACTGAAATGTCATCTGTGCAAGGACCGTAATGCTTTAATGAGAATGGTCTGTTGGTATAATTATTTGCATATTTTGTTTTTCTTTTCACTGTTGTTTCAGGCACTATAGGCGGCATCATGATATTCGTTAATTTTATTTTTATGCTTTAATTTTGAATATGTTCTTCAGTTGGGCTTGTACTCAGTGTAACCTTTGGGCTATTCACAGTTCAATTTGGACAACATGAAAGAGCAGAGTAATTTTTGTGTTATCTGATTGTGTCAATGGCAAACACTAAAGTTTATATTGGTGGCTGCACTTCAACTATATATTTTCCCCTCAATGACCATCAAATTCTCTCTCGCTCTCTCTCATTGGACTTGCACTTAATGTTGTACACTGTTTTAAATGCCCAGGAAAAACTTTGTGAAGGCTCTAGAGCCCTTTGTGAAATGGCTGGAGGAAGCAGAAGAAGAGGAATAAATGTAGCTGATGTTACTGCAGTGACCTTGTCATATTAGCTATCGATTTTTGAGAGATCTACTGATAAAACATCCATATGCCTTACAATAGTTGGAAGAAAAATTCGTACTCTTTAGGCATGCAGTGTGTTTTTGATATAAACATCAATGGTTTGTCACTTATATATAATGTTTAACTATGTACTATCTCATTATCTACGTGTGTGTGTGTGGGGGGGGGGGGGGGGGGGGGGGGAGGGTGTTTTGTGGTTTGCTATTGCCATACATATATACATATATATACATATGTGTTTTATAGACATATTATACCAAAGATTGTGGCTTCCTGTGGTTTCCACCTTTCTTTCCTTAAGAACCTTGTATTGGTTGTCTGATCTTGGTGTTGCGGACAATTGATGATTGATATTACTCATGACAAAGCTCTTGCACATTGTTCAAAAGTTGTGATAGGTTTGTTTATTGCTAGGGTTCTCTGCTTTGTTGGAGGATTGCTTGAGCAAAGGGGTATGTATGTACGTATGCTCGTAATCGGAAAGGTTTACAGAGATGATGCAGCCCCTGCCAGTTTTTGATGACTAGTGGCATTTTCAATTTGAACACCATGTTGAAGTCTAATGTACTCTTAGGGTAACTCTTTTTTCAATCAAAAGAAGCCAACCACCATACAAAATGTCTTAAAAATTTGAAACATGCTATGTTTGGATATTAGATGTGTATTGTTTTTATTTGCGGGCTGGGTGAATGAACAGAAAGGAAATGAAAAATCCATGCAAAAATACTAGATTTTTTTTTCTTTTGTTTGGTTGGGTTAGGAAAATGAGAAAAAAATAAGTATTTATTTGTCAAATAAATTGTTTGTAGTTATTATAGCAGGATGTCAACATGCATTCATTCATAGCATTATGAAAGGAATCACAAAAAAAACAATATTTTTTTTTTCATTGGAATTTTACGAAACGAAAGTAGCTAGGAAAATACCATCCCATTGGTAAATCTGCATACGAGTGAAAAGTTGCATTTTGAAGTACTAGCAAGCATAGCGTACCAAGCATGCATGTGGCTTAAATAGATTTATTAGTTGGAGATCTTAATTGATCAGTGGCATTTAAATAAAGCCTTGAATGCTCACAACCATGAGGCATAATGTGCAGCATGAAATGAAATCAAGTATGGTTGAGATAAAGCTGTTGAAAAACTAGTTGGAATATTGGACCAATAAATCAGTTATGTGCGAAGAAGATCAGGCTCAGGCCACTACAACTTTTATTATTATTATTATTATTATTATTATTATTATTATTATTATTATTATTATTATTATATATGTAGGGCAAGCCTCCTGACTATCCATCCCTATGTGGAGGTGTTAATGATGATGGATGAGGGTTGTTAGCAACAATTGCGAGTGTCCACCTCAACATAGCTGGTAGGTCTCAACTGAGGTGGCTAGTATCTACCAGTAAATTGTCGACACCTCAGCTTGTGGATAGGGTTATCATGTCTAGAGAGATGCACTCATTCTGATGATGTTATTGGGAGAGACCATGATATAGGAAAGTATCATAAAACTTCTTATGCACAAGACACTTGAGTGATTCTTATCCTGAAAGTGTCAGTTATTGTTAAGGATGCTTTATACGGGGTTTTGTTGTGTGCCATAACCAAATATCCAAAGTGGAATTATCTTTTCATTCCTATATTGTTCCATGTTGACAAACACAAAAATGGTAGGAGAATTATCACAACATTTGATACCTTCATGTTGAAACGCTCGTTTCATTTTGATTTCATTCCATTAAGTCATTGAGATGTTCACAATTACCAAACATAGCTTAAAATTTTTAATGTACACCATCTCAACAGCTCCCACCCTCCAAAAGAAGAAAATTTTATATTAAATTGAAAAAAAAAAACAAATATGAGAAGCCTTCTTGTAGGAATTTGTACTTGTGCATTAATTTTCTAGTTTCCAGATTTCTGAAATGATCAACTACCGTTCAAGGATTTACATTACAGGATTTCAAAAGAAGGAACAAAATTCACACATAGGTTTGGTGTTGAAAATAGTGAAATCAATGACCTTTTTTTTCTTTTTCTCTTTTAAGGTTAGGTCGGGTAACGATTATCGTTCACAATAGTTCATTTTTTCTTTTTGGTCTTCTACGTGCATTTTACTGTGCATTACTGCACATAATTTGGGATAAATTATTCTGTCTATATCCATCGTTATGATTTAGCATTCATAAGGGAGAAAAATGTTATTCTCTTTTATAAAATTTATACATAAAATCCTGCCAAACTTATGTGGCAATACAATTTTGTAATTAAGAGTCATGGTGTTTTGTTTTAAAATGAAGAACTCTTGTTCAACACATCATTCTATAATGAGTGCAATAAGGTGGTTTGTTGTGTGCTCAAGAATTTTGTTTTCAAATTCTTAGTTTTCGCTTTGTTTCTCAAACTCATATTATTCTTGAAAACACAATTTTAAACTCAAATTTAGAAGTCATATATTGAAACCATGACTTAAAATCTAACAATTTGATTCAACTTTATGTAATAGAATTTTTTAAATATTTGACCTGGTATGTAATATAGCTAATGTAGCAATGACTTAAAGCTCTAAGTCGTGTTTTGGAGCTATCAAAGACATGCTTTTAAAATACAATTTTAGAAAAACTATATGAATATGAAAAAATCGGTGGAAACCTTAAACAGATTAGGCAATAACTAATGGGACCCTCTAAAGTTGGCATAGGCTTTGCCAGGAAAAATTAAAAAGTGTAATCACTATTGGACAAAATTGTTCGTGCCACTCACACGTGGCGAGAATGAAATGTGTCGATCCCTAATTGATACTTATTATCTTATATATATATATATGTAAAGACTTGTTCTTTGTAACCCAGGTAGTAAGTGAAAGCAATTAAAACCGGCCAATAAGGCGGTATAATCATAAAATAAAAGAAGAGAATTAGTAAGCCTCAACGATTTATAGGCACGCCCAAAGGGTCAACCAGACGTTGTTTGCGGCTTATAACAAATAATAAATAATGAAAGCAATTAAAACCAGCCAATAAGGCGGTATAATCATAAAATAAAAGAACAAAATGAACAAGCAAATAATTATTAATACTAGATTTTGCAGCATTGAATCTTGAAATTGAAATTGAAGATTGAAAATAAAATTACATAAACAAATTGAAAATTACATAGACATTTGAAGATTACCAGGTAATATCTGGAAATCACTGATACTTGAACTTGAGATCTTGATTACAGAAGAATTCTAGAGAGAGAGAGAGAGAGAGAGAGAGAGGTTGGACAAAATTTTTGGCCTCCTCCCCAAATGGGAGAGTCAGTGCTTAAATAGACAGAAAAGGAAAACTGGAACTGTGGAAATAGTGCCGGTTTGTCGGTTGCCAGACTGGAACTGTTGAAACAGGAACTGTCGGTGGCCGAAAGTTGTTTGTCTCTTGTGAATAGTGAATAGTGAACAGTAAAAGTCGCTTTTACTGTAGCAGTGTTGACTTTTGCTGAAATTTGTACTGTAGCAGTGTTGACTTTTGCTGAAATTTGTCGGAAGAGCGCCGAAAGTTGATGGCTTGATCAGTGGGGTGTCTGTCTTGTTTTGATCACTTCCTGTCGACTTTTGGAGCGAGTTTTGACTGGAGTGAAAATGCCAAAACAGTCATCTTCAATATCTTGGGCAAGATCTGTAGAAGATACTTGAGAATCTTGATCTGGGTTGGATGGAGAAGCCTCATCATCACTATCAGAGAGAGATGATAAGGTTTCAAGCAAGTGTTGGCGAAGTTCCTTCTTGGATTTGGCTGCAGCTAATTGAGGAATTAATTGGCTACGATTGAGGAGAAATTGGGGATCAGATGCCATAGCAATGGCTGGGTGTTGTTGGAAGAATTTGTGGACTGTTTGAGAGGTGACAGTTTGGGCGGCCGGCCAATTATCCCACCATTTGACCTGAAAGCTTCGGGCAAGATAGGAAAAGGAATTTTGAGAAATAATGGTATAGTTCCAAGCACAAATCCATGGAATAGAAAATTGAATCATAAAGGGTAAAATGCAAGGGAATTTGGATAAAGCCCGATCAGGTTTGAATTGGGTTTGATAAAGTAGGAATGCTTCATGGATAGATGGAGGAAAAATTTGAGCTACAGACCCAAAGTGAGTCCACCAGGAAAAGAACCAATTTGGAAAAATGAAAGGAAAGTCCTTTTTGAAGGTAAACATCCAAGAGTGACTAAATTTGGGATTTTGAAAAAAGAAAGTATTGAACCAGGCTTGCTGGTAATCATAATAATTGAAAGTAGGAGGGTTGTAAACTCCCAAAAAACGGCGGGGACAGAGAGGATGAGGCCCCCATTGTTCTTGGGTTAAGACTTGGTTAATGTAAACAGTAGAATAGGCAATGTGGGTTTGATCAGGATTATAATGATTTTTGAGGGAAATGGAATCAGTTTCAATGAGGATAAATTCATAAAATTGTTGGGTATGTAAATGGGAGATTTGGAGAAAGTGTGTGTTCGGGGCAAACACTCTAGGAGGCATTTGAAATGGATCCTCATTCCATGTTTGATTTTCCAAAAGAACAATAGTTTGTTCGCATTAAGTTTTGAGAAAATATTTAAATTTGACTATGGGGTTATTAGCCATCACAGAAGAAGAAGAAGTGGGGCGAGAAGCCACCACAGAAGAAGCAGTAGAGGGGCGAGGAGCCACCACTTGTTGTTGTTGTTGGGGAATGGCGGTAGTTTGAGCATAAGTTTGAGATAATTGTTGAGTTTGGTCAATAAGTGTTTGGTTATACCAATCACTGGGAGACATGGGAGGAAGTGTTTGGAGAGGAATTGGTTTCATGGCATAAGAAGCTTTGGTTTTGGGTTGAGTTTGAGCAGGGGCTTTGCCGGGATCTCGACTGGGTTTAGGAGGCATGGTGTGAATCTCCCTGTAAGAATTCTCGAGTAAGAAAATCTGGAAGTGAATTATCAGTGCCTTTAATGTAAGCGATTTTAAAATAAAAAACAGAAAGAATAGCTTGCTATCTAGCAAAGATTTGCTTAGAAGCTATATTTTCTACATCTTTAAAAATAATATTTTTGGCAGCTTGACAATCAATACGAAGTAAAAATTCTTGATTTAACAAATCACTTTGAAATTTGGAAATACATAAAACAATTGCTAATAATTCCTTTTTTTAATGCTATAATTCTTTTGAGTAGGATTCCAGGTACCCGAGGTAAACCTAACTAATTGTTCTTTGTTATTGAGGACTTGTTTAAGAATACCACCATAACCTATATCAGAGGCATCTGTTTCAACTATTTTAAAAGTAGTAGGATTGGCTAGGGTGAGACAAGGCAGGGTTTGAACGTGTTGCTTAAGGGTTTGAACGGTCTTAGTATGTTCATTAGACCAAGCAGGAGGGTCTTTCTTAAGACGCTGCCTGAGAGGAGCAGCAATTTGACTTAAATTGGGATAAAAGTCAGAGACATAATTGAGACTTCCTAAAAACCTTTGCAATTGATTTTTATCTTTAATTTCATCAGGAAATTTATTAGCAAATTGGATAGATCTTTCAATAGGGGTAATTGTACCTTGATAAATATAATGTCCTAAGAACCTGACACGAGTTTGAAATAAACTAATTTTCTTTGCAGAAAGAACTAAACCAGTGTGTTTAACAATTTTGAAGAATTGTTCAAGATGTGTCCAGTGTTGAATAATAGAATTAGAAAAAATCAAAACATCATCAATATAAACAATTGTGAATTGAGAATGGGGATTGAAAATATCGTTCATAATTTTTTGAAATTCAGAGGGAGCATTTTTTAAACCGAATGGCATTACATTCCATTCATAATGTCCAAAAGGTAAAGTAAATGCAGTTTTATATCGATCTTGTTCAGCTAATTGAATTTGCCAAAAACCAGATTTCATATCAAATTTTGAGAAGATTTTTGCACGACAGAGACGTTGAAGAAGATCTTTTTTATTGGGAATAGGATACCGAATCCATTGAAGAGCATCATTTAGAGGTTTATAATTAATTACTAAACGGGGAGCACCTCGTTCAATCTCAGCATTTTTATAAACATAAAAGGCAGCACAACTCCATGGAGATCTACTAGGGCGAATTAATTTTTTATCAAGTAAATCCTGAATTTCTTTTTTACAATATTCAAAAAGTTCATGGTTCATTTGGATTGGACGAGCTTTGGTAGGAATTTTGGCATCAGAAAAATCAGAAGCATAAGGTAAAGTAAACAACATGTTTGTGCCTAGACCAGAAAGCATTGGGTACATCAGAACAAACTTTTTGTTGTAATTTGGTTAAAAATTTACCGATGGCTAATTGTAAAGTACCATTTTGTAAGCTACGTTCAATTTGAGTATTAATTTTTTCTTCTTTTAAAAATAATAAGTGTTTTTCTTTTCGAATGATAAGATTGAGAGTTTTATGGGAAATAGCAAAATTTTTTAAAGTATTGAGATCTTTGGTACGAGGAGGACTTACAAAGGGGAAAATAATTTGATTATTATTAAGAGTAGTAGTGATACCTTTAGTAGTAACTTGAAAGGGTTGTAGAAGACTAAGGAAATGAGTCCCTAATATAACTTCCCTGGAAAGGTTTTTGACAAGTACAAAAGGAGTTTTGATACATATATTTTTATTGCAAATATGAGCAGTAGAAAGTTTATATTGTATTTGGAGTGGAGTTCCACTAGCAGCAGAGAGACGTTCACGTGTTTTTTCAAAATATTTAGTAGGGATCAAACCTTCTTGAATACAATTAAGATCTGCACGAGAGTCAAAAAGGGCAATAGTGTCAAATCTAAATTCTTGGTTAACAACAAGGGTAATTTTAACATTCCATTTTTGATAAGAGATTTGGGAAAGTAAGAAAATATCTATAGGATTGGGAATATTAGGCTGGCTAGAAGAAGAGGAAGAGTGTTGAAGTAATAACACTTGATTCTTAAGATTATCAAGATCAATTTTGGAAATATTATGTTCAAGTTTTAAATCACGTAATTCTTTTTTCACAGAGTTGATTTCAGTTTGTAAGTCTTGAATAGCTATAGGAGAAGACTTAGAAGTTTGATCAAATCTCTTGAGAATATCATTAAGATTATAAGGGTTATTTAATAATGAAATATCTTGGGTAGGTTTGTCAGCAGAAGTTAAACTTTGTTTAAGTTGGAGTAAATAATCTTTTTTAACTTGAGGATCAGAAATTTTATCTATAACATCAAGAAGTAATTCTTGTTCTTTTGTAATAACATTAAAGTACGTGTGGTTGGACATTGACAATTGGTTTTTATAATTTGGTCAGGTTCAGGAGAAGAAGAAGAAGTATGAGGTTCGTCTTCATCAGAAGAAGATTGGGATACAATTTCATCTATTTGTAATGTATCATCAGAGAGGGAAGGATTATCAGAAGCATCAGAGTTTAAGAATAAATGCATAAGTTGTTGTTTAAGTGTTTCATCAATATCTAAGGAATTAATTTTTTGATTCATTCGACACTGATTTTTATAATGGCCAACTTTACCACATTTGTAACATGTGGGGACTTTTCTGGTGTGTTTAGAAACATGTTTAGGTTTAGATGGAGAAGTTTTTACAGGAGGTTGTGCATGGGGTTTTTGGTAAAAAACATTAGAACTTGGTTTGGGTTTTCGAAAGAATCGTCGTGCAGAAGTAGTGCGAGGTTTACGTCGGGAAGGGGGTATGATTTGTGTGGTATTTTCAAATCCAAATTGTTGGCAAAAGGTACCTAATTCATGTTTGGAAGTGGCTAAATCCTTTTGTAATTATTGGTTAAGTTTGAAGTTGGTACAAAGTTCAAGACCTTGGGTTTGGATGGCATTAATTAAGTCACCATAAGTGAGTTGTTTATAAGGGACAACGCCATTGTTGTTTTCTTTGAGTTTGTCTTTAACTTTTTGAGAAAATAGTTTGGGAAGACCATCTTAAAATTTTTCTTTCCAATGTGTTTGACGGCAATCATCACGTAACATAACTTTAGTTAAGAAAACATCTTTATACCAACGGAAATCTTGAAGTTTTGAACATCTAAGATTATTGAGGATTTCAGAGGTAACAACTTGGACTTTGGAAGGACGCCCTAAGAAGTGTCTAGAAATGGAAAAGATAAGGGTACTAACTGCATCTTCAATTGTTTGATTGTCTTCAGTTTTGATGGGTGTACCATTTGAATCAGTTTTGATTGCAGTAAGGATTTGAGTACGTTCACTAGAGGTGAGAAAATGATCCCACCATCCTTTAAGATGACCAGTAAAACCAACAACTAAAGCTTGAGCAACAGCAAAATCAGAAGATTTTTGTTTAGTTTTGTAGGCTAAAGCAACCATTGTCATTTCTTGGAGTTTGTTAAGAATATGATATTCAGTCATACCATCAAAATTCCATTCATAAATGGTACCACCATGATAAGCAGCTTGAGTGAATTGATTTCTTTCTTCATATTGCATATCAGGAAGAGTACGACGAGGATAATAATTTTTAGTGTTATTGGATTCATAGCGGTTTTGATATTTCCATTTTTGTTTTTTATTCTGGGTAGCATTGAGTTCTAAAGGTTGGGAATCATTCATGGTTTGTTCAATCTCTTCAACTTCAGAAAGGGTTGGTTGAGATAAAGTATTAAGAGTTTTAGAAGTAGATGGAGGTGTGTCAGGTGCAGTGACAACACGGAGAACATGATCAAGTTGTGCAAGTTTATGATCAATTTGAGAAGAAAAGTCTTGATTACTTAATTCATTTTGAAGATGTGAAGGGACTTCATGTGGTGTAAATAGAGGGGTTTCAGTAGTGGTGAGTGTAGTGACTTGATCTTTGCTGATAAAGTTTTCTACACGAGTTAATTGGTCACCTATAGTTTTAAGTGTTTGATTTGTAAAATTATTTTGTTGTAAAATATTAGAAATATCTTTGGCATTAGGAGATGAAGTATCAGGCTTAAGTTTGAAAGGGGAAGCAGTAATAATACTAGATCGGTGTTGAATATGAATTTCTTCTAGAGGGGGATAAATAGAAGGTTTAATAATATCGTTGGAAGTAACCCATTGGTTTTCAGTAGTGGTAATAACATTAAGTTGGTCAAAATAATTAGAATAATATTCAAACCAGTCAAAGAAACTTAAATAAATTTTGTTATTTTGAACAAACTGATAGTATTCTTCACGTATAGGAAGGCGAGCAATTTCATCAAAGGTTTTTAAAAACCAATTCTTTTTTTGTATATTTTGGGGAGAATTAAAATCACGAACTAAAATAGATTTGTCAAAAATAAATTCTTGTTCTATCATATTTATTTGAGGATCAAGAGGAGGATCTGGAAGCATTTGAGATAGTGTGGGAGATTGGGGAAAATCATCGTGTGTATAAATAGGTTGTGCAACATTAGAAGTTGTGACAGATTGTAAGACAGGAGATCTAAAATGCATTGAAGAAGAAGGGACAGAGGAAAAAGAACTCCTAGGTGGGAAAGATTGAAATTGAGTGCTAGCAGATGATCCAACATCTGAGAATCGTGGTCGAGATGATTCTGTAAAAGGAATTGTTTGTTCGACAGTTTTGATAGTGTAATTGGACAAAAAATCAAAAGGTTTAATTTGATAAACTTGACGGACAGAGACACGAGGAGGTGTCCAATTGGGAGGAGGAAAACATTGTTCTTCTTGGTTAAGTATTGAAGTGTCATTACTACTATGAGATTGCCTAGATACCGAAGACATGGTTCTCGTTAAATGATTCATTAGGGAACTTAATTTTTTATCATTTAAGTATTTAGATTCAAAATTATATAAAGATTAATACCTATGGGTGATCTAGATGTACCCTAGCCGGTCAACGTTTTACACCTATTGCCTCAACCTTGGGACTTATAGCGGCTACGCGACTAGTTGGTTTACAGGTTCATCAGACAACACAGAGGATAAGAATCAGATATATAATTTGAAAACAAATACTTAAAAGATTCACAATAAGTGACTAATAAATACAATTACAAACAACATGGCTCTGATACCATGGCTAGCATTATATATATATATATATATATAATGTCCAGCTCTCCCGTTCCTTTCTTAACTATCTCTCTGTTTACCTTTTAATGCACCAGAGCATAGTTATCAATTTCATACTGTCAAAGTACCATTTTTGCTATCAGTAATGGTGCGTACTGGAATACCATTTTAGATTTATCACTTTAATCTTATATATATACCAAAAATTTATATAATTATTAAATGTGGGTGGAAGCAAATTTATCACTTTAATTCTTTAATTCAACTCAAATGTAACTACTTTAACCAATGACAAGGGCAGATTTATATTTATTATTTGAATGAAATTATACAAAAAGGACAAATTCGTATTTATCATTTCAATTTATCTTACCAAACACATCAGGTTTTTTCAAAATGTCCCTCTAACACAATTCAATCCAACGACCATAATTCATTTTTATTTTGGTTCTACAAAAAAGACAATTTTCACATCATCTTTAATCTTCAAAATCCCACCCAAAATGTTAGTGGGTCCCCCCAAGCTCAACGTCTCTCACAACTCATTCTTTTTCTTATTCCCATTTCTTGTTTCTCACCCTTCCCTTTGAGTCTCTAACTATTACTGTGAATGTTACCATTTCTCTCTTACTTTTGTCTATTTGTGAGAGAGAGATCATTAAATGCTCTTCATGGGTCATTAACTCATCTCTATTTTATAGTTTTAATAGTTTTAATAATATATAGCAAGTCAAAGGAAAGTTTATATGTGTGAAAAAATGGAGTGTTGTGCCATCAAAGCAATAAATGTTTCTCTCTCTCTCTCTCTCTCTCTCTCTCTAACATTTGAAATTCAATTTAGTTATATATAGTACCGGCTAAACAAATTGTTTTGGAGAACAATAATGCCCTCCATTCTCCATCATCTGTCATCTCTTTATTCTCTCCATAATAGAGGTGTGATGGATAGGAGCATATAGTGCAAACACATGCACAAGCAACAAAGGAATGGTCATGACAACCACCTTAATCCTGTTTCTTCTTTCTTTCTTTCATCTCTCCTTCTCATGGTCCAACACTTGAACTACACCCACATCCTATCATCGGAGACTCACCATATAATTTCTCCCCTCTCTCTACGCTCACCATACATGGTGGTGGCAAACACCTACAACAGCACCTCACCACCCTCACAACAACAACCACCATAGCCTAGATCCACCACCTCCCTCTATAATCTACCATAGCTCCCCTAGCTGGCTCTACCCTAACTCTCTCTCTCTCTCTCTCTAAAACATAGCATTGAAAATTTAAAACTTTTCTATACCAAAATCTATTGCTTGTAGTTTTTAAGCTTGCTTTATTTATTTTGTTGTGATTTGAATTTATTTTTGGGTACATTTTAGCTTTATACTTGAATTGTGCCTTACATTTTGCGTTGTCTTAGCTAGTTAGATAATGAAAGAAAAAGTAGGATCATGCATATATTGCTTGGAGATCGAAGTATTTATTTTGCTAGATCTTTAGTTCTTGAAAACAAGATAAACACTTTTAAAATGGGTTTGTTTAAATTAGGGGGCCTTTTGACCATTTCTATTTGGCAGTTGGCCATGCCGGGTTCTTTTGCTAGAGAGTTGGTGCTCTGGTTATGAAGGATAGGAGTTAAGGAGATATATGATGCAATTTGAAGTTCACGATGCAAAGCATTAATTGGACACATTGAGAAATATGTTTTCAAAGAGTTGAGTCTTATTTGTCTTTTAATTTTTTGTCCACGGTTTCTGGAAAAATCAATGAAATTATTATTTTTCCTCACAAAAAATTTAGAAATAGTGATTTTTTTTTCTCCGTCTTCCCATGTTGGGGTCTATTTGATCATTTTTATTTAGCAATTGACATAACTGTTTGTGGAACTTGAGAAGCATGCATTTGGGAGGGTGTTGTGCCTCGAGAAAGTTTCAATAGACTGAGATTTTATTAGTGCACAAGCATAGTGTTCTATCATTTATGCTTCAATTATAGTTGTATTTTATGATTTCCCCAAAAATGTAAGTCTCCAGTTCAATTAAGACAAATAGGTGCACTAGTCATGTTTGTGAGGAACTCTCAAAAAGTGTTATAGCGACAATTTGAAAATCTAATTTTTTTTTCAAGAAATGCCTACGTTGTCCTGCAATATTATATTGGTCCATCATTTGTTGGATTAACTTGGTGAACAGGACAAAGGGAAGATATTATTTCAAGGATTCTATTTTGGTTAAAGAAAACTTTCATTCAGCTATTAGAGTTTGATTATGCTGTAAACATTATGGGTTTAGACAATTTTATTAGAGTTTGTATTTATTGAATTTAAAATTTTAAATATGTGCGAGGGTTCGGCTTTATTTTATGTAAGGGATTTGTTTTAAAGCATAATAAGTGTGCAAAGAAATTACGAAAAAAGAAAGAAAGAGATTATTGATGTGAATGTATTTGTGTGTATGTGAATAAAGTTATTAGGGAGGAATATTTTCTTTTATTATTGACAATGACTCTTGAAAATTAGTTCAGAAAATTAATTCAGAAAGCAAAACTATATAACTTAATTTAGTGCATGCAACAAATTCTTGGGCGAGTTGTTACAACTATGAATCTTTATACTCAGAGCAATTGATCTATATTGCCCACTAAATGTATTATCTCAATATCAATTGAAAAAAAAATGTCTTTTGTGGAATAATGTCTTTGTGATTTCTAAAATTGCTCGTGTTTTTTTGTCTCTACATAGAATGCATGTGTACACATAGTTTAAATTTTTTACTTATCCGTTAACTAATTGCTTTTTTATTTTTATTTTTGTGGATGCTCTAACTCTGATAATGAAGGCACTCCCATAAAATGAAGGCACTATTATGTGTGAAAAGATAACTACTAGTATCTCTCTCCTACTTTAATTTGTTTGTTAACCTACATTCTAACATTTAAAAAATATTAGGAGCATTTAGCTTTATATACATTCCAGTTGCTAATTTGATGACATATTTTAATTTTGGAAAACTTATAGTGACTTCAATTTGCCAAATTATTTCTCTTTCTTAACTTGGGTTAAGAATTGATTTATGATGGCATTCATGCTAATCAGAATCCTTAACTCTAGTGGGAATACCGAATTCACATTTAAATTTGGTTAGGGAGTGCCTACGATTATTCCGAGGACATTATACGGTAGGGTAATTTGCTCTGTACTCCAAAAACCCTAGCCCCGTTCGTTTTTTCCTCCTCTCACTTTCTCTTCAGCAAGCAAATTAGCCGCAGCCCACGGTACCCAACACTTTCCCTTTCTCTCACTTCTCTCAGCCGCAAGTAATGGCCGCAACCCACCATCTTTTGTACAAGAACGACCCACCATCTCTTTTCCTTTTATCTCACTTCTCTACACAAGAACAGATACCGTCTGTACAGCCCGAAATTGACAGATACCGTCCGAGATTTATCAGAACGCTCGCTCTTCTCTCTCTCTCTCTCTCTCTCTCTCTGGAATTTTCGGGCGAATGAAAGTGGTTTTCCGACTGCTGAAAGCATTTTCTTTGTCAGTCAAGGGTCATAATCAGATTGTTCCGAGAAGAAGGTGGACGACTAACAAGAATTCTTAGGCGAGAGGGTTCTCAACGCCACCGCTGCTATTGGAAATCGAGGTGGTGGTCTCTGGGGTCTCCAATGAGGCCGCTTTCAAGGGATCTCTTCCATGTCCGGGCCAGACATGTTCAGGTCAAGGCTTTTGAGCAGTGCGATGTGAAATTCCGTTAATTCCTTTTTCTTGTTTTTGGTGGGTTTGAATTGAATTACAAGTTCATGTTATTGGATGTTTGTTTTCCAAGAATTGCCGTTTTCTTTATATGGGTTTCAATATTTAATCATCTTGTGGGTCTTTTCCATCTGTTTGTGAAATTCCAAGCTGACCCAATTCGTTTTTTTATTTATTATTTATATATGGAATCATTTTCCTGTAAAACTTGATTTTCTTGGACCTTTATCATCTAGACTTTTCTTTATGAATATTGAGTGAAATCATTATTATCTAACCTTCCAAAAAAAATCAATATTCTCTTGACACATTCTTGATTTATTTCGTTTTTTATCACCAAACACTTCCACTGCTTCTGATATACCCTTTGCTTTGACTTGATATTTGAAAATAGTTGAACTCTCTAATAAAACTTGTTCTGTCTGATTCACCAACTTAAAATATTAAGCTAAAATATTGAGTGAATACATCATTTTCTTCATATCCCTTTACAATTTTTGTACCTTTTTTTTGTGTGTAAAATAAGTTGAAATCTAATCAATGCTCGAATTGATTCTTCTGGTTCTTCTATTATCCATTTATGATTTATAGTTTAGAGTTATTGTGGTCAAAATCTTTCGACTATCTAGTTAGTTTAGAGTTAGAATCAGTACCCGCTGGCATGTTGTTTTGGTTTTCATTCTTTTTTTATTTTTGGCTCCAAGTCAATTATCGCTTTATATATATCAAATAGTATTGAAATACAGACTTTTACATTTTTTTAAACACCATCTGTTTTTGTCTGACGTGTCATCATTGTGGTATTGTGGCCTAGGTCTAACATGCTTAGAAAGACTGCCTTTTCATTCATGTATGCATACCCTAGGAAGCCCGATAAACTACATAGTCAGATTAGGGTCATTTTGGAACATTTGAATAATGTTAGAAAATATGATTTAGAGGCTCTCAATATCCTAAAATTGTTTGTAGGGGTTGACCTTTCTGAATATGGTGGACATAGCATAGGAAGTTATTTGAATCTTATTCATTAGACCTATTGCTATGATTATTTTTTTTTATTTTGATTTAAAAAAAAATACAAAAGGATTTTTGTGTTTATGCATATTTGATGAGTTCATAGCATTTATGCCTAATTTCATATATTGAAAATAATGCTAACTGTGTTAGTTTAGAACTAGTGTGCATAACTAAGATTTAATTCTTTACTCTTAATTTTGAGTGATGGTTTTCATGATTATACACCTAGTGCTCACTGTGCACACTTGGTGCGATTGACTTGATTGAAACATGTATGTGTGTTATATTAGTTTGAATTATTCTCATGTTCTAAGAGAGTCGCATACTAGATTGACCAAAAATCATGTTTCTCCATCTCCTTCATTATCCCCTCATGCTTATGGTGAAAAAAAAAAAAGAAAAGAAAAGAAAAAAAAAGAAAAAAAAAAAGAAAAAAAAAAAAAAAAAGCATGATGGAAAAGGGCTACCTATGAGTATGTGTGAAAGCCACTATGGATGTATATCAAAATATGCACCCTCTGGGTAAAATCGTAGAAAGGGCTACCATATTCAATAGTGTGAAAGCCACCGCGTGATTGCAAGAATAAAAGAAAAATCTTAGTCAAAAAAGAAGAATTATGAATGTGGTTGGCATTATCAAATTGAGGGGGAGCTTCCATTGAATATCCTATAAACATGATTGGTTTGACTTCTAGTAGTGTGATTTGATCTGGAATTTGAATAATCTTATTAATATTCATTACTACTATTGTTTATAATCAAGTTTCGTATTTGCAAGTTCACCGTATACACGCGCTTGGTTATTTTTATGAATATCGTATCTTGAGATAAAGAGCCTAGAATTTAATTTTAGTTCATGTATCAAGTTCAATTAACCTATGAACATTATTTGATTTATATGATCTTGTGCATACATACTATTGAGGCTATGATAATTTGCATAACCACACCTTATTTATTTATTTATTTTTTGTTGTATTTTAGGACATCTCATTCATATTTTTTATTCATTCCTTGCTATCATGATTATCCTATGGTCATTAAAATAAATTTGATTCAGTCTTGTTTGTTGAGTCGTAACAAAAAGGGGAGGAAGAAATATAGGGATTAAATCATATTGTTTGCAATGTACTAAAGGGAGAGAGATGATGTATGCATGTGAGGGGGAGAAATTTTTTTTTAGGGAGAAATTGTTTCGTAGAGGATTAATGCTAGGTGGTGGAGTTTATTACAAATTCTCCCCCAAAACTGTGGTCGTGTGGGTTTAAGAGAGAGATAAGTTTAAAACCTATACTTATCTGATATAGAGAGAGAAGGAGAGACATAATATTTTGTGGTGCATTGTAGAGACGAGAGAGAGAGCTTCAACAGCCGAGTAGAAGAGAGGAAGAAAATAGATAGAGCATTATGGGTTTCATTCTTCAAGTATGGAATTTAGATTTGGGCATTATAGTTTGTGCTGGAGTATTAATTAGATTAGTATATTTTCATATTTGCGTTTGGTTGATTTAATATGAGTGATTCTTGGTAGAAATTTGTTGATGATAGTGTATGGAGAATGCGTTGAATTTTAATGAACATGCATGCCTACTTGATTTAGTTATCTGCCTCCTCTCTTTTATGGGTATCTTTGGTTTTCAGCTCTTTCAAATTGCTTGGGTGACAAATTTATTGGACGGTAGATTTGCAACTGATAATGGAGTGCCTTAACATCTCTTAACCCCCGATTGCTGCTCTCCCTTTTTGAGTCTATGTGTGCTTATCTTTCCTCCTTGTTTTTTGTTGCAATTTTGTCCTTTTCTTTCCTCTGCTTCTGCAGTGTTTGCTTTGTTTTTTTTGGTTGTGGGTTTTTTTTGTTCTTTTTAACTTATGCTTGCTTGTTTGGAGCAGACAAGAAATATATGGATTGGGGTGACAGCAATCTTTTCTTCTTGTTGTTGTTCTGGACATTGCACTCTCTCTTACACTCTTTCTGGCCTTGTATATTCTTTTCTGTTTAATTCTGTTTTTATTCCAAGTTCCCCTTCTCTAGC
Source organism: Euryodendron excelsum (assembly GCA_033060915.1). Lineage (NCBI taxonomy): Eukaryota > Viridiplantae > Streptophyta > Magnoliopsida > Ericales > Pentaphylacaceae > Euryodendron > Euryodendron excelsum. The sequence continues at coordinate 35,670,630 of CM065390.1, read as the reverse complement.
TTTGTCAAATTGCTTGTGGTCCTTAAGCCATTTTCGAAATTTGAATGTATGAAGTTTCCAATTCCTGTTTTACTTGTGTGGCATAATTGATTATTAAACAGTCACCGTGAGCCATTGCTGTGTTTTTTTAATTGTATCTTGACAGCCTTACAAGCTTTTACAATTGGCAAGGGAACACATACATGCATCTAATCTGATTGTTTTTAATATGGTTCTACTTTTTGGATCAGGCTACTTTCTTTGTTGATAGTTTTGCTGTAAAGTTTGAGGCAATTGCGTTTTTGCTCCACTGCCAGCTGCCAAGTTGGAAATTTTGGTTAAACTATTGTTTTAGTGTATCCCTGTCATCAGAAATACATGATAAATTCTGGTTTTGTGCTTCTTGAAGACATAGTGTGCTATAATCTACCCATTAACAAATTGATGGCTGTGTATGGGTTATTTAGGTGTTCATTTGCAAAGAGAATATGATTCTTGTTTCTGCTGCCTGTTATTATGTGTTTTTCCTTTTCTTTTTTTTCCTCTTTTCTGGTGCTTAACTCAGTATTTGAGTTATGTGTTATATCTGTTTCCTCACGTTCTGCCGACCCTGTAAGAACAACTTACTCCTTCATCATCGATTCTATGAGGGATATAACCGAAAGGGGAACTATGACATCAGTGGTGAAATTCAGAGGCATTCTTAATCTCTGTCATCTGGTTGCCGGTTTGTCCCCTCATGTTCACATGGCACAGGTGAATGCTTGGAGGTATTGTCTAACCTCCATGGTCTGTTTGCTTCTTTGCCTTTGTACTTCCGGTATGTGATTGGGATGAATTGTAATATATTATGTTTTTTATGTTTTGTTTTATTTCATACATTTTTTTTTATTTTCCTGGGGTGAGGTGTTGTACAAGCTGCTGCAGATTTATTAGTGAATTAATTGCTGTTTATGCCTCCTTTCTTCAAATGAGAAAGGACACAATTGCCTTTGATTGTAGTAGGTTATGGCTTTATGAGGACTGACTTGAGTGGGAGAGATGAATCCTTGTAGCTGGGGTTAGCACTTACTAAGTTGAGTGTGTTGTCTTTGGGTGGACAAACGAGTACGGTAGACAAGGTGCAGGAAAATAGGATCTAAGAGGTTTTTGGAAAGCTTCTATGGAGTTACACTTGTAATTTTGGAGTTAGCTGTTCATTGTTTTTCACGCGGTTACATGGATAGTTGGATGGTATGGACCCATGAACTGGACCTTTGGCCCTCGCCAGTTTTTTTTCAGCCTATTATTTAGGATAATGCCTGTAAAACCAAGAATTCCAGCTTGGTTGTATGTTAACCCTTTGAACTGTTCAGGTCCTTGGAAACCTGGTAGGTTTAATTGCTTCCTTGAAAGGATCAAAATGCTATACTAAGAACAGGACAGATAGAGTAAAATACAAGTAGTCCATGACCACCTTATATGCTAAATGAAGACACAGTGGTTTCACAACAAAGAAATGCTTACTCCAGCTCCCTACATCTGGCTTTGGATGCCCTTATAGATTGGTGGCTTGGTTCTAGTAAACATTTATACAGGAATCTCGGGAAAAAATAGGCCTTCACTTTTTCTTTACACTAGCAAGTACCCAGATATTCTAAAAAGGCTAACTAGGGAAAAACCTTCTTCATTAGAGAACGGGACATAGAGCTTCCAATAATCATAGAAAGCAGTATGAAACATATTTGTTTATGAAAATATTCCTTTAAAGTAACCCTTTGATGTCCTATATATCCTGATCAAAAGGGAAACCAGAAGCGAAGAGCCATTAAAGGACCTGAACATTGCTGAGGGATAGACTGGCTTTTCTGTTCTTTTGGAATGGAGATTTTTAATACTTAGTTGACGTGTACTACTTTGTCATAAGCCTTTATGTTATTTTCTCTTCATCTGAGGGTTTGCATGGTTTCTACAAGGGCATCATAGCATATCTGCTTAAAATTACATGCAGGTTCAATAACGTTTATTGTGTATGGAAATGCCATGAAGTGTTATTCTCATGCTATCATTCGTTCATTCATCTCCCCACGCCCCCTCTTTGTCAACCAATAAATAGATGGATAGATAAAGTTAAGTTAAATTAGATTAAATTAAAACTGTTTTTAACTTGCTCATGGTCCTTAACTAATTTTGCTGCTTTACAGCACACTACACTTTACAAGTAGATGGAGGTTGGAGGGGATAATTGAAGGAACTTATTATGGAAATGGGTGTCCATGCACTAGCATTTTCCTGTCGAGAATATTTTTAATATTTTGGTACTTATGTTTATTGTGTTCTGGTGAGTCAGCTGTGGAGAATTTCATTTATTTTTTAGCCACTACTACAAGCTACACGAGAATTTCATTGGTTTTTAACTACAACTTGAAGCTGCACTCTTGTAGCTTCTATATGTTTTGAGGAAGCTTGAGTGTGCAGTATCGGGTCACACGTATGAGTAAAGTTTGATTATGAACCAGTCTGGATTGAATTTTTATCTTTTGTTACCCTAGGAAACATTTTACTGGTTTGCTTAGCGCTAAGAGCATGCATGCCTACTTACTTTAGTTACTGGTCATTCTCTATGTTTTGTGTTGCTTTTAGGGGCTAACAGTGATATAGAAAGAGAAGAAAAACAAGGAATGTAAAAAAAAGAAGGGAACTAGACTTGCAAAACATGCTTAGTTCTGTGGAGAAGAACATTGAGACCAGGCAAGTGATTTTGCTTTGCTGATTATCTTTCTCAAAATCATGTCATACCTGAGCAAATGTTATTTATTAATTGCTTATATGTTAGCCTATTTATTTGAAAGCATGTTTTATAGTTTTATTAATGATAAATTATTTTATATTCCACACTAGTGTTTGTTGGTGAGAATTAGTATTGGATTTGGTTTGATTATTGGTATTGGAAAGCCTAGGAAAAAAGTCCGTCTCGCGAGTGCCTCTGGCAACCAAAGAACAGGCCTCAGTGGTGTGTGCAGAGCCTCTCGTGTCTTGTGTTTAGAAAAGGTGGAAATTGACACTTTTGGTCCTAATGTTATTCTCAGAAGTACAACTGAGTTCAAGCAGTTAGTTGTTTCTCAGTTTATTAATGTTCTCGCGGAGATCTGCAATGCCAAATCTGTCACACTTTTCCTCTAATGCCATTGAGGTATATTGACAATTTTACGTTCTATGTTTATAGTACTTTCCATATCGAGTTCTGTTTCATGTACTATTTATTGAATTCTATGAGGGAGAACCTGCCCCTCCCACTCCCCCTCCCCCTTAAACACATACTAAGGCCCTTTATATTGTTCGGTATCATCTCTATATCATTTTGATGGTTGTCGAAGAAATTGTTTTTCCTTCACTATAATGTATTTACTAAACCTTTCTGCTTCCAGTTTTATTTTCTTGTTAGATATATACTACTGTAATATGAAAGGAACAGTTAGCTTTCCTCGCCAATTATTTATTTCGTGTTTTTAACGTCATTATTGCTAAAACAGGGGGGAGTGTCTGATCATTACTTGTCTTTTATATATCTATAAGCTTTGTGGTAATGTGGACTACTCTTTCTTAATTTTGTAAAATTTAAGACATTTTCTCCCCTATTCACAGTGGTTTAATTAAGTCTAGATTCACACAATATGGTTTCTGAGGAGGGTGTGAATTATTTCATTGGTTAGTTTTCTTTTGAGAAATGACTGGAAGTCTAAGGCATTTAACCCAGACAGTGATAAAAGGTCCAGTATCAGAATCTTTTGTTCTATTTGCAGTAGTGACCAAAAAGTGTTCTTTCGTCATTCAAGTTGATTAAGCCCTTAGTTTCCAAGTATCTAGTTATAGGATTTTATAAATAAGAGTAGGTTCTTTATGATTCTGTCTTAGAAATCTCTTGCAAGGATGTTAATTATGTGATGTGGAATATGAACTCTCTCTCTCGTTGGGTTTGATTATTGTATGTTGATGTGGGTGTGATTTGAGGAACTTGCATGGGTTTTATTCAGCTTTACTGAATTTCTATGTATTTTTGGGAAGCATGTATGTCACAGCACATATTAGTTTTTGGGAAAGTATGATTTGGATTGTGACCTTTTTTTTTTCAAAGTCGTGTGACATGGTAAATGCTTATCCCTAAAGTCTTTCATAGTACATCCACTTGGATTTCTTTGAGTTAAGACTTCATATTGAGGAGTCATGTGGACATCAAGTGTCAGTAGACCTCTGCAGTTTTTCTTTGTCACAATCACCTTGCCATTGTTATTAAAGAAAATCCATATATTCTCTTGCCAATGAGCGTTGCTTCGTACAATGTTGAAAGCCCGGGGACCTGAGTATAAGAGTAGTCACTTTGCACATTTAAGGCAAAATATAGCTGTATGTCTTAACACCTCCCAGCATCCTGATTAATGGGGACCGAAGCGGGTGATGTCCTCAAGTCCCGTTCTCATATCAAACAACGGGAGAGCTTTTGAAAATTGTGTTGCCAGTGTCTTGAAGTGTATATGACAGAATGGTTAATCATGCCTCAGAGATTGTTTAGTTGCATATTGTACTCTGGCTAACACATTGGTTGAGATTTGAATTTTGTGTGGGTTACTGAAAGGTCTTTACAAGTTGTTTAAAAGTTTGTTTTGAGTTTCCTAAAAGTTACCTAACAAATAAGTTTTTCAATAGTTTTTTGCTGCTTGTATCGTACATTTTTTTTTTTCATGCACTTCCTGCTTTGGATAACTATGATTTTGCTTGAATCTTACATTTTTTTTTTTTTTTTCATGCACTTCCTGCTTTTGATAACTATGATTTTATATTTATTTGAGTTAATATTTGTGAGTATATTAGTTGGAGGTTTCTGCAATATTAGATTTATTAGAGAAAATGAATGTTGTAACACTATTTATTATTTATATTTTGAAAAATATTTAATTTAAATTTTGATCAAAAGATATTAACTATTTAAATATCATTTTGATAAATATTTAGTTAAAAATTTAAATTAATTCATTAATTTCTTTTTTATTTATTGTATTTAAAAAATGAATAATTTGATTTTACTTGCTTGTATTTTGCTTGAATTTATTATTTATATATGAAATTAATAAAATATTTTTAGTTTGCGAATTATTTATTTATATTAAAATTATTTATGTATATTGGAATCAATAAATTCTTATTTATATGAAATTTTTATTTATATATGAAATTAATTGAGATTTTTTACGTGCAATAAATAAATAATTTTATTTTACTTGCTTATATTTTTTTGTGTGGGTTTTAAAGGTTTTAAAGTTATTTTTATACGAAATTAATAAAATATTTATTTATTTACAAATTATTTATTTATCTTAAAATTATTTTAGTTTATGGAATTAATAAATTCTTTTTCCTAAAAGTTTTCATTTCTTAGAAGGTTGTACTAGGTTGTTTAAAAATTTCTTTTGAGTTTGTGAAAGTTGCTTAACAAATTAGTTTTTTAATAGTTTTTTGCTTCTCTTGGCTTTTTACATTTATTTTTCCTGTCTTCTAACATTTATTTTTGGATGCGCTTCTCATTTTTTATTATTTGACATTTATTTGGGTTAATTTTTGTGAGTATTACTTGGAGGTCTTCTGTAATTTATTGGTAGAAAGGAATTTAGAGTAAATATTCGCCTACGAAAACTTGATTTTCTTGGATTGCTTAATTTGGGGCAATCCAGTAGACTCAATAGAATTTGATCAATCTTTTTTTCTGTTGTTAAGGTGAGCAAACAGAATTCTATATTCGATTTCGAATTATTTATTTATATGGAAATTATTTATTTTTTAATGCAATAAATTTTATTTAATGAAATTTTTAATTAAAATTTTAAATTAATTCAATTTTTTCTACGTGTACAAAAATAATTTTTATTTTACTTGTTTTTATTTACTTTCAAATTATTATTAGTTATATATTAAATTAATAAAAAAATTAATTTTGTTGATTATTTTATTTATATTTAATAAATTCTTTTTATAAATAGTTTTCAATTTCTTAAAAGGTTGTACTAGGTTGTTTAAAAATTTGAGTTTTTGTGAAAGTTGCAAACAAATATATCTTACAAAAGTTTTTTAATAGTTTTTTGCTTTTTTGTGGATGTGATTTTTGCTTTTGATAATTATGATTTGACATTTATTTAGGTTTAATGTTTTGTCAATATACTTTCTGCTTGTGTTTTTGTATATTTTTTTGGATGTGCTTTTGCTTTTGATAATTATGATTTGATATTTATTTGTGAGTATATTGCTTGGAGGTCATTTAATTTTGATCAAAATAATATAATTCAACATTTAAATTAATTCATTAAATTTATATTTAATTTAATTTTATTTACTTTTAAATTATTATTTATATATGAAATTATTAATTTGGGGCAATCCAGTAGACTTAATAGAATTTGATCAATCTTTTTTTCTGTTTTCATTGAGAAACATGGAATTCTATTTCGATTTTTTAATTCTATTAACTTTTTAATGCTATTTTTAATTAAAATTTTAAATTAATTCAATAATTTTACAAATAATTTTATTTTACTTGCTTTTTATTTACTTTCAAATTATTAGTTATATATGAAATTAATAAAAAAATTAATTTTGTTGATTATTTATTTATATTAGTAAATTCTTTTTATAAATAGTTTTCAATTCTTAAAAGGTTGTTTAAATTTGAGTTTTTGTGAAAGTTGGCAAACAAATATATCTTACAAAAGTTTTTCAACGTGCTTTTGTACATTTTTTGTGGATGTGATTTTTGCTTTTGATAATTATGATTTGACATTTATTTAGGTTTAATGTTTTGTCAATATACTTTCTGCTTGTGTTTTTGTATATTTTTTTGGATGTGCTTTTGCTTTTGATTCAACATTTAAATTAATTATTAATTTTATATTTATTTGTGAGTTATTGCTTGGAGGTTTTAATTTTGATTATTTAACTATTTAAATATATTAAAAAATTTATTTTGCAACATTATTTAATTTAAAATTATTTTAGTATATTTAATAAATAAATTCTTTTTTAAAAATATTTTTAATTGAAATTAAAAAATTTATTTTGCTGATTTTTGTTTTCGTTAAAATTATACCAGGAATAAATAAATTCTTTTTGTAAATAAGTTTTTCAATTGCTTTTCTACTAAGTTTTAAAATAATTTTTTTTTGAAAGTTACCAGACTTGCTTTTGTGTTTTCGTAATTTTTTTTTTGTACTATTTTAAATACTATTTTGATAAATATTTAATTTAAAATTTAAATTAATTCATCAATTTTTTGTTTAATTGAGAATTTTATTTGTGGTATAAATAAATAATTTTATTTTACCTGCTTGTATTTACCTTGGAATTATAATTTATATATGAAATTAATAAAATATTTTCATTTTATTGATTGTTTATTTATATTAAAAAAATTTAGTACATGGAATCAATAAATTCATTTTGGTTAAAAGTTTCTTTTGAGTTTTGTGAAAGTTGCCTAACAAATAAGTTTTTCAATCATTTTCTATTTCCTGTCTTTCGAAGTTTTTTTTTTTTATGCGCTTCTTGGTTTTTATAACTATGTTTTAACATTCATTTAGGTTAATATTGTTTGTAGGTTTTCTGCATTATCACATTTATTGGGAGAAATGGATATCGTAACTCTATTTTTTTGGGATTAGTACTACTTATATTTTTATAAATATTTAATTTAAATTTTGATCAAAAGCACTGTCTAATGTAATATTTAATTTATAATTTAAGTTGAATTGTTAATTTTTTTTACTTTATTTATTTTTTATTTAATTGAGAGTTTTATATGTGAAATAAATAAATAATTTGATTTTCATTTCTTGTATTTACCTTGAAATTATTATTTATATATGAAATTAAAAAAATATTTTTAGTTTATTGATTATTCTTTTTGGTTAAAAGTTTCTTTTGAGATTCGTGAAAGCTACTTAACAAATAAGGTTTCTAAGTGTCTTCAGACATTTTTTTTTTTTTATGCGCTTTCCACTTTTGGTATATACATTTATATGGATTAATGTTTGTGAGTATATTGGTTGGAGGTTTTTTGCAATATCAATTTTATTGGAGAAAAGAGATGTCATAAATTTGGGGCCAACACTATTTATATTTTAATAAATATTTAATTTAAAATTTAATCAAAAGCGCTATCTAATGCAATATTAACTATTTAAATACTATTTTGATAAATATTTAATTTAAAAACTAAATTAATTAATTTTTAAATTTATTTATTGTTAATTAATTGAGATTTTTATATGTGAAATAAATTAATAATTTTCTTTTACTTACTTGTATATATATTTTATTTTAGTGATTGTTTACTTATATAATAAAAGTTCATTTTGAGTTTCGTGATTGTTGCCTAACAAATAAGTTTTTCAGTGATTTTTTGCTTCCCGTGTTTTCTTATATATTCTTTTTTTGCAAGTACTTTTCGTTTTTGATAACTATGATTTAACATTAATTTAAGTTAATGTTTGTGTGTATATTGCTTAAAGGACTTCTGTAGTATTTATGTGAGGACAACACTATTTATATTTTGATCACAATAAATTTCTAATTATTTTATATATATTTTGAATAAATAAATAATTTTATTTTAAAATTGTATAATTTTCTATTTAATTTTATATATTTAATGTAGAATTTTAATTAATTCATTAATTTTTTTTTTAATTGAGATTGTTATATGTGGAATTTTCTATTTAAATATACTATTGTATTTGCTTTGAAATTTAATTATTTTTTAAAATTAATAAGATTAATTTTTATTTTTTTGGTAATTGAAAGTTTCGTTTTGAGCCTCGTAGAAGCTCCCTAGCAAATAAGTTTTTCAATTATTTTTTACTTTTACTTGTCCTAAATTTTTTTTTTAATAACTATAATTTTACGGCAATATCACATTTATTGGGGGAAAAGGATGTAACACTATCTAATTCAATTTAAATGCTATTTTGATAAATATTTAATTTAAAATTTAAATTAAATCATTAATTTTTTATTTTATCTATTTTTTATTTAATTGAGAGTTTTATATGTGGAATAAATAAATAATTTTATTTTACACGCTTGTATATGTGAACTATTTAAATACTATTTGGATAAATATTTAATTTAAAATTTGGCTTAATTCATTGATTTTTTATTTTATTTACTGTTTATGTAATTGAGATTTTTATATGTGGAATAAATAAATAATTTTTTTTTACTTGCTTGTTTTTACCTTGAAATTATTATTTATATATGAAATTAATAAAATATTTTTAGTTTTCAGATTATTTATATATATTAAAATTATTTTATTATATGGAATCAATAAATTTTTTTGGTTAAAAGTTTCTTTTCGAGTTTCGTGAAAGCTGTCTAACAAATAAGGTTTCTAATCATTTTCTGTTTCTCGTGTCCTCTTATATTTTTTTTGGATGCGTTTTTCGTTTTTGATAACTATGTTTTAACATTAATTTGAGTTAATATTTGTGTGTATATTGTTTGGAGGTCTTCTGCAATATAAAATTTTTTAGGAGAAAGGGAAGTCGTAACACTATTTATGTGGGGACAACACTATTTATATTTTGATAAATATTTAGTTTAAATTTTGATCACAAGCACTATCTAATGCAATATTAACTTTGTAAATACTATTGTGATAAATATTTATTTTAAAATTTAAATTAATTCATTAATTTTATATTGAGATTTTTATATGTGAAATAAATAAATAAATATTTTTAATTGCTTGTATTTAGCTTGAAATTATTATTTATATATGAAATTCAAAAAATATTAACACTATCTAAATTATATTGCTTGTAGATTTTCTGCAATATCACATATATTGGGGGAAAGGGATCTAATTCAATATTAATATTTAAATATTATTTTGATAAACATTCAATTTAAAATTTAAATTAAATCATTAATTTTATATTTTATTTATTGTTCATTATATTGAGATTTTTTTATGTGGAATAAATAAATAATTTTATTTTAATTGCTTGTATATATTACCTATTTAAATATTATTTTGATAAATATTTAATTTAAAATTTAAATTAATTCATCAAATTTTTTATTTAATTGAGAATTTTAGATGTGGTATAAATAAATAATTTTATTTTACTTGCTTGTGTTTACATTGGAATTATTATTTATATATGAAATTAATAAAATATTTTTATTTTAGTGATTGTTTATTTATATTAAAATTATTTTAGTACATAGAATGAATAAATTCATTTTGGTTAGAAGTTTCTTTTGAGTTTTGTGAAAACTACATAACAGATAAGTTTTCCAATCATTTTCTATTTCTTGTGTCTTATGTTTTTTTCTTTTTTTTTTTATGCGTTTTGTTGGCCTAAAAGGCAACCTAAGAGGGGAGATGAATTGAGTTTTTCAAAAATTAATGGTAATGAAGATTAATTAAAATTAATCTAATCAATGTAACACTGAACAATTTACATATAATGCAATGTAATCAAAAGAAAAATGAAAAATAGAATAATAGAAAGCACATCGAGAATTACTGTCATGTCCCAAAACTCGGTCTATACGGAGTTAAGGTACATGACCGACCAGTAGCAAGGCTACCTAAGGCCGCATTACATAAATTGGTTGATCACCTGTGCATAATTAATTATAATGATGCATATTTACGAAAAATAGAACTTTTAATAACTTGAAAACATAATCCGTGTCATACATGGTAGAGCTGTGCCTAATTCCAAACATAACATACATAAGGACCAAATCAAGGTGCACAAAAGTTATAGCAATACATCATTACAAAAAATTGGGTCCAGCCCTCAAACATTATACAAAACATAGGCCCGTAGGCCGTAGCTCAAATCCACATATGGCCTCGCTCTAGGGCCTCTCGGATTGGCTACTTAAAAATCATTTGAGAAAACGTAAGCTAATGCTTAGTGAATAATAATGATGCATGAGCGAGAAAATATTATGGACTAACAATTATGTCCAACGTACAAGGATCGATAATCAGTTATGCACAAGGAAATGAGCTTTTGAACGTTTAAAGCGTCGGCTTGGAACTCATAGATAACATAAATATCATTTGAAACGTTTCAACATTTCAAAACATATTATCATAAGGAGAGATGCAATATAACATTATTCTTGATATAACATTTCATACCTTGTCGTAAAACATGTGAATATATCATGGTTCTCGGTTCAAAACATAAGTGTGCTACAACTCGGCATATGAGTTAGGCTCCATAGTAACCATATAGGTCACGCTAAGGCTCTTTAGGTCAGGGACGTCTTCCAACATAGGTAGTTTATTTCACATCCCTTATTGTAGGACTGTCGGGCTAGATTAAGGTCTTGTCACGAGAAGACCCGAGTTGGCACCATACATTGAAAACTTAGGCCCTGTTTGGAATCGGTTCCGGTTCCGATTCCGTTTTCGTTTTTCGTGTTCTCGGAACCAAAAAATTTAAGAACAACTCGTTTTTCTTATTCTCGGAAATAAAAAAATGAGACCATCGAAAACACTATCGTTTTCATATCGTTCTCATTTTCGTATAAAAATGGTTTCGAAAACTTAGAAAACATCTTTTTAATGGTTCCTGAAACTGGGCTGTTTTTTGAAAAATTTTTCGAAAACAAGTTTTGAAACCAATTTACCAAACGTGGTTTTGACGAAAACAGTTTTCGGAACCAATCTGCCAAACACGGTTTCATCGAATTTCAGAAAATAAAAACAGCAAACTGAAACTGAAACCACAACCAAACAGGCCCTTAGCATCTCTTTCATTTAAACATTATAGTCCATGGTTTCCATTCATAACATGATATAGCTTGCATGCATTTGAAATATGATATTTGTAATTGAACGTAGCATTGATGCATTGAAATGTATGGAAAACATTCATGATATAGAGGTGAGCTTAAAACATTTAGAAAATACTAAAGTTTTACTCATGGCATATCGTTACTCACCTTTCTCCAATTGGACGGGTGACAAACAAGGTATTCCTACACAAATGCACGCAAAAGCAAAGAAACATCAATACAAGACTCTAAGGCAAAACAATAACACGTAAGTCAAGACTAAGCACGTAACCCACTAGACCCCAACTCAACAACACCTCATTCTAATAACGGGGGAGTGAAGCTAAACTTTAGGACAAAGCCCGATGTAGAATAAGAACATGAGGTTGAGATTTGAACATGAAAGTCGGAATGTCGACTCCTTCATCGAGTTCCAACCCCCCTCTCAATGATGAGTTCACACCCAAGGCTAGTTCCATTTAAAAATAGGCTTAGAGGCCTTTATTTTGATAGTTCATGGGCCAAAAACACGTTTTGGGTGAAGAAGTTGGGTGAAGAAGTTATGCCTCACGGAAGGTGGACTAAAATTTTGGAAAACAATGTTGTTGACATGGATTTTGGGTCAACTTCAAACCCCTATATCTCTTAATCTATAAGGAATTAGAAAATAAACTTTATATGGATACAAAGGTATATGAGTTTACTTTCTAACGCTTCAAACGGTGCACCAATCTAAGTTTTTTAGAGAAAGTTATGTCCGTTTTACTAAACAGTGTCTGAGCTAACAGGGAGTTTGAACGTCCAATCGGGAGTTCGAATGCCTAGGCAAAAAGCACTGGGAGTTCGAACGCCCTGTTCTGGGTAGCACTCGAAGCTCAACCAAAACACAACCAAAACTCCTCCAAACACAACCAAACCTTCCTAATACTCTTAGGGCTCAAAGATAAGCCCACAAGGATGATAATAACTCAAAATGGGGGAGAAAGAACAATCAAAACCCTCAACATTTCACATATTTGGGGGTTTCAACCCCCAACTCTCCAATCTGCCAATATTGAGCTTTAAGCTTTCAAATTTAAAGTAATTGGGACTCAAGGAATCCCCCAAGACAAACCTAACAAAATCACACAAGATAGATACATATATCTATATATGCAATTGTAGAGAGAGAAAAATGAAACATTACCTTCTTCAAGCTTGGTGAAATCTTCAATGGCTTCAATCCCTTCCTTTAAGCCTTCTTCCTTCAATCTCCCATTCCTTCTTTCCCTTTCTTTCTTTCTCCCTCTCTCTACCGATTTGTGTGTGTGTGTATAAGTGTGGGTGTGTGTTTTGTGTGTTGTAAGGAGACACACTTGGGAAATAATCTCATGTGTCTCACACCTCCAACATAAGATACAACACAAGTTCCCATTGGTCATTTTGACCCAAAAGAAGGAATATTTAACACTAAAAATTTCATAAACTATAAATTCTCATTAATATAATTAGATAGAGGCCTAGGATATCACAATTACTAAGGTTCAACCAAAATTCGTGGTTTACGTCCTCACCCCAAGATCTTTTTGAAGTTTTTCTCCACTATGCAATCTCAATTTATAAAATGGATGCTGATTGACCAAGTGCTCAGTTCATTCTTATATAAGAATTCTTCCCAAGTTCTTTTAATCACCAAGTGGTTTTGTCCAAGCTCCATTCAAACTTACAAGAGTTTTTCTTCTACAAGAGAACTCTCTAACAAGAGTGGATAGAACAATAAAGGCTCATACTATGAAGACAAGAAGAATGTTTATATTTTTTGGTTTGATCAGTCAATGGTACATGTTTTCCTTGTATCTCTTATGTATAAATGCAGTTGGAAGCTTGTATATAAACTCATGTATTGATTTTGTCTATTGGAGGTTGTTGGGGCTCATTTAATGCAATGCCAGTCCGTTATAATGTTAGAAAAACTAGTCATTATCTCCCAAGTGTCGACACTTGGTTCCATGTGTCGACACATTTGATTTGCATTTTCCAAATGTTGTCCACTGTTTTCATGTATCGACACATCAACTTCATGTGTCAACACTTGATCATTCTGTCTTCATGTGTCGACACATTGCCCAGAAATCTTGTTTCTGTCTTCTCATGATCAAGTTCAGCTTTAACACAACTATCAAATCTTTAAGGAGTCTTCTCTTTGGGGTTTGATAATCAATCAAAGTCTTCAATACATCAAGATTGTTCTCTATTCAATTTGGATTGAATTCTTCATTTGATGATCATCTTTTCTTGATTTTAACACTATTAGAGCTTCACTCTATCAATGCTAAGCTCTTTTTCTTTGCTGGCAATCTTTCTCTTTCATTGCTGAGCTCTTTCTTTTATTATCGAGCTTTCACTTTCATTGCCGAGCTCTTTCTTTCATTGCCGAGTTTTCTCTTTTATTGCCAAGCTCTTTCTTTCATTGAGATCACTTCAATGAGACTTCTATAAGCTTGATGAAGTTTATCTTGAACACCTTCATTTCCTCTGAGTATATATCATTTTCATTAAGTCTTTACATCTCAGATGAAATCTTCACTTAGATTCTTTATAGAGATTATGCAATTTCGATGAATGCTCTACTCGAATATCTTCAATCTCTTCTAATTCAGTTCATTTTTGTTGAGTCTATGTATACTTGATGAAATATTCATTTGAAGACCTTCAATCTCTTCTAATGCAAATCATTTGTTTGAAGTTAGAATATGTGTCATTGTTCTGTTTTGGTACATTGCATGACTCTTGGAGTACATTGTTTGATCCTAAACTGTTGTGCATCTACTTTGACATGTATTAGATTTTAAGTTAGACTTTAAGTCTAAATTATAAACTTTATTAATTTGCACACTAAGTAAATGTATTGGTAAAATAACACAAGATTTAGTTATTATCAAAATCAACATGGGAATCAACCTTCAGTCAACAATCTCCCCCTTTTTTATGATGACAAAACCTTTGCAAATTAAATTGATATATAATAAAATGAAATGAGAAAAGTTGGATTTGCATACCAGTAGAGAACTCCCCTTTTATTTCATAATTAAGCAACTGATGTTTAAGAGACTTAGATTTTTCAAAAAAAATTTTCAAGAAGTTTTTAACAGGTAATTCAAAACAAAGTGAGGGAATAGATTTATGTTACTCTCCTTGGGAACATGCTCTATATTTATCAATTATCTCTCATTTCATTTCATTTCCATTTAATGACATATGCAACCAAGAAAATAATGCTAATTCATCAACCATTCATTTTACTTTAATCAATTATATTCCAATTCTAATTCATGTGTAATTCTTCTCCAACAAGCACTCATTGTTTATATCAATTGTCATACAATCTTGTCCAATTCTTCTTTCCCTTTTTGTCAATTCATCAAAAAGAAAAATAAAATAGAAATTAGATACAAGTACAATAGTAGAAAATATTATAACAAAATAAATTGTATAATAAGAAAAGCAAATAAGCAATAAAGGCATTAAGACATCAATTGTGCAAAAGAACGAGATTAGATTTCATTCATTCAAAAACAATATTACAGCATGTTTGACAATTAACATCCCAAAAAAATGTGATAACAGGGCCATGCTAATGCAGGATGATGGGGGTAAGAGGGAATGTGAAGTGAAGGGAAGTAAGAGAGGTAGGGGTAGATAGGATGAGGAAATGAGAGTCTAGCGAGCATCAGATTCAGTGGCTGAAGAATCCTCTTCTTCTTTGGCTTCTTCCCCTTCCTGTTCTTCCTCCTCATTGTCAAGAGGCAAATCAGTTGCAAGGGGTTGTATACTTTCCTCTACATC